>CAKNXH010051926.1:3944-46383 GCA_932178445.1 Andricus quercusramuli | reverse complement strand
CTTCCACCAAAAGTTCTTGATACAATCTGGTCCAGCACCGGAAAAGTTCTTCGTGCCTCTAAGTGCTTTTTTCACCTCTTCGGCAGTGACTGATGGGCACTCCTCCTCAGATTTTATGAGGCTGTCGCAAAACTCCTTGAAGCGGATGATATTGTCAGTATCTTCTTTCAACTCTAGTGTTTTCGGGATCTTGTACACCTCTCTCCAAAAAGTCTCTACCTCCTTGGGCTTGGGTGGATTTTTTACAAAAACAGGGGGATCACTGAAGAGGCGTGATGGGTCAGCAAGAAACTGTTGATTCTCCCTGTTCCATCTCTCCCTCTTCTGTATCCTCCTCCTTGCGAAAGATATCAGCATTATTTTGTCAACAATATGCTGCTTGATTGTCAGCAGCTTTTACTTTTTCAGTGTGTGATTCAAGGTCCTTAGTTTTTGGGCGAACTTTCGAACCCTTTCCGTGAACGGTCTACCAGATGTTATGTAGTCAATCACACATTGAACACGGGACGCATTCTGTCTTGCCCATCCAATTTTCTTGTTCAGTTGATGCAAGCGTCTTCTGGTCTTCTGATCCATCGTCGGTTTCAGCCTTCGATTTGAATCAGCCAAAGCTCTCGCAGCACCATAAACTGAGCAATTGATGGTCCAGAGGTCGGACTCTTGCGAGATATCTCTACGAAGGGAGGCATCCATTTCAGCCAGATCTTAGGGCTTAAGAGGAACTTGCATCTTGATGTTCCTCCTTGTACTGAAATTGCGATCATCTTCCAGAAGGTGCCTGCTTTCTGCGGTTGGTCTTAATGTCATTTCATCTTCGTCTGCAGCTTGTTCATGCAGCGGTTGAGGAAGCGCTCCACGTACATATCCATTTTTCCGGAGGTAGTCGGCTTGATTTCGCAAAGATTGATGCGAAACGTATTGAAGCTCTGGGTGTTTCTGGCACCACAGAGTATGCATACGCGCCATAAAGCCTCCGCGAACAGGGATAATACTGGCATCGTAGCAGTCTAGCACGTCATTCTCAAGTTGATCCGTCCACTGAATGTGGGCGTTTCACCGGTTCGTCGTCGTTTTTCCATCTAAATTATTTTCAGCAACCAGAACTCTAGGATGATCGGCATTGTTTGCCGATCCATTGTCGGGTGCTCTGCGCGTTCGATCGTTTTGAACCGCATGTACAACATTTTGGTGGTTTGTTGGTTTCATTGTTGTTTCCACGAGCAGCTAGGGAAAGGGTTTGTCAATCCTTGTAGAGGCCCGCGTGCAAGGATAAGGCTGATACTCTGACACGTCGCCCGGTATCCCAGAGTCACCGGATATATATATGTATACCCAGATACACGTACATGTCAACTTGTTCTAATTTCTCATCATTTAGGACAATGTTGCATATTGTTTTCTCACTTTTTCCTTCAAACACCATGATTTTTGTTTTATTTACGTTAATCTGGAGGTCCATGTTCTTCATGCTTGTATTAAGTTTATTCAACCTTCTTTGCAAGTCCTCGATTGATTTTGCCATAACAATCTTGTCAGCTGCGAAAGCTAACCCACGTATCTTCATTGTTTCGAGATCTACACCTTCTTCGTTTAAGGGGGCCATCCTTAGACACTTATCCATAAATATAATGAATAGCCATGAGGACACAACGCATCCTTGTTTTTCGCCTTGCATAATATCGAACCAGTCATTCAGTTTCCCATCAAAGCTTACACTCGCTTGACTGCCTGTATATATTGTTCTTATTGCTCGTAGGAGCCATCCACAACCTGTGAGGTATGTACTCGCCACCGTATTGATGCATTTCAGCGCTAATACTGCCTACACTAGCAGCCTTACCGTTTACTAAGTTCTTAATTATATCTCTAACCTCAGTGACGCAGACTTTTTCAATTGGGTTTTCTAACGCATTAGGTTCTATGTCGCAGTTCTGTTGCCCTATATCTTCACCTCCTAATAATTCGTTAAAAGAATCTTTTAAAGCGTCCACTATCCCGTCTGTATTATATAGCATTTCACCTTTAATGTTTCTCATGCTGACAAACTCTGTACTTTTACTTCCCTTCATTTCTTTGAATAATAGTCTCAAGGTTCCTTCAAAGTCGTTTTGTATTTTCTTGTCTTCTTCTGTTCTGATTTTGTCTTTCTTAGAGAAAAATGCATGTATTTAAAATGCTTTTAGGAATCTTGCAATAGCGCGTCAAGGGAATCGTCATCAGCTTTTTTTCTTCGAATTTTTAACCACTCTAGAGTTCCTTTGGCCTCCCCCCCCCCCGTTGTTCATCATTACATGAGCCGCGGCAGATTGCATTTTTTAGACCGTTAAAATCAATTCAAAATTCTCTCGACTACATCAAAATAATTCAAACTCACCAGAATTGTATATAAATTTAATTATTTTCGTTGAACTTTTGAATTTTCCACCAAATATACGAATAAAGTGTTTTATTGTAATATGATTTATGATATACAAAGAGTATGCCCCCCCCCCGCTTCCCGGATAATCAAAATAATTTAATTTATGAAAATCGCAAACAGCACCTGAAGTTTAAAATCTGAGGTTTCCTTCATCTTCAAAATTAATAGTACTTAAGATACTTATCTTGAAAAGTTGCCTCAATTATTTCGCCTTTTGTCTTCGAAGATTCCTGCCATTTGATAATGTGCACTTTTGACTTCCGCTTTGTGATACTTTATTGATTGTAAGTGAATTAAATTGTTCGTGAACGGGAAAGTAATTGCAAAATAATCGTGAAAAAATATACCAGATTACTGGGGGATTTAAATTTTATTTTAAAATAATTTATAGTTCATTTATTTTGTGACTGGGAGGTCTTAGGACCTTATTCTGTGAATGCGCGCTGTTGACTAGTTTTAAAATGAGCACATGGACATTATATATGGTGTTTGTATATTTAACAAGCTTCTCTATCCATTTTCGACAATAAACTTTATATACTTTTTGACTGCATTAAAATTTGACGTGTTTCTTAAATTATCAGTCACGTTAACACCGTTCTTAATTTATATCATATCATTTTTAAAATATCATTTACACGTTCTCATATACAGGGTGTCTAAAAAGTCCCGGGACGGTTGGATATTTCCTCAGGTAAAATATTTTTCAAAAAAGTGAAGGTCATTCCTGAAGTCAATTTCAACGAGGAATTCAGTGGTGACCTTCATTTTGACCTTGATCATTTTTGAAGGTCAAATTTGTTTTTTTTTTCAAATGGAAACCCCCTTTTTCACATCTGCAATCGGTAGAGCGAAAAATTCTACGTTCAGATACTTACCCAAGTCATAGGTCAATTGTAACGTTCAAGGTCAATTAGAGGTTATTTGAAATAAACAAAGTTTTCCAAGATGTCAGTGCAATTCCTGAAGTATTTTTCAACTGGGAATTCAATGGTGACCTTCATTTTGACCTTGCAGTTGACCTTCATGGCTTTTTGAAGGTCAATTTTTTTTTTCAATGGAAACCCTATTTTTTACATCTGCAATCGATAGAGCGAAAAATTCTACGTTCAGATACGTAGCCAATTCATAGGTCAATTGTAACGTTCCAGGTCAGTTAAAGGTTATTTGAAATTAACAACGTTTTCCAAGAGGTCAGTGTAATTCCTGAAGTAAATTTCAACAAGAAATTCATTGGTGAGCTCTGTATTGATCTTGGCTACAGCGTTTTGAATATTGTAAAATCATTATAGGAAATTTTTCATTAAAAGTTCCAGGAGTTCTAGTGAGAGTTCTGTTCCTCCCCAAAGAGTTATATCGAAAAGTCCGATACCGTTTTTCGATACCTAAGTCAATACCTAAGGCGATACCATAAGTCCTATACCGTTTTTCTGTCTCCATACGAATATTACGAATCGAAACTAAATTTACGTATTACGAGTACATCTTACTATCTTTCGCTAAAAGATTATTATGGCGCAAGCTAAATTTTCGGAACCAGAGAATGCATCTGTATTAATGATGCGTGGTTGGGGAGATCGAGTCCGATCTTATGATCAAGTTCGTTTGCTTTTTAATCGCACTTTTCGTAATGGAGAAGGGTTAAATTCTGTCTCAAAATCAACAATTGAAAGAACTGTAAGGCGCTTTATGAATCATGGATCTATCAAGGACCTTCAGAGAACTGGTCGGCCAAAATCTGCAGGATCTGAGGAGATGCAGATGGACATAGCCCAAGCATTTGTTGCAAACCCAACCTTAGTTTACGCCGAGCTAGTGATGAGCGTGACGTTGCTCCTGAGACGGTGCGAAATATTTTAAAAAGCATTAATTTCCATTCTTACAAAGTTAATCTGGTACAAGAGCTCAATGAAGACGATCCTGATCGTCGGCTTGAATTTTGTGAAATTATGATGGACAGAATTGATAGAGATCCTCTTTTCTTGTACAATACAGTATTTTCAGATGAAGCTACTTTCACTTTAAAAGGTGAAGTTAACAGGCAAAATTGTAGATATTGGTCCGACACAAATCCTGATTGGATGATGGAGAGTCACACACAATATCCACAAAAGATTAATGTTTGGGCCGGTATCTTGAATGATAGATTGATAGGCCCTTTCTTCATCGATGGTAATCTCAATGCCCGTGCATATGAAGAGCTACTCAGAAACCAAATTGTACCAAGAATAAGGGAGATTACAGGCGATAATTTTCAAAATATTTGGTTCCAGCAGGACGGAGCAGCGGCTCATTATGGTAGGGTGGTTCGAGCATATTTGGATATTCAGTTCCCTCATAGGTGGATTGGAAGAAGGGGTGAAATCGAGTGGCCTGCTTGATATCCTGATCTGACGCCTCTCGACTATTTTATTTGGGGTTATTTAAAGAGCAAAGTATACTCAAAGCATCCCCAAAGCTTAGACGAATTGCAGAATCGGATTCTGCAAGAGGCTACTTTGATTGATAGTGAGATTGAAGTTTGCAACGTTTACGATAAACGAAAATGAAGAATTTTTTTTTGTCTACATTTTTGAAATTTTATCAATGACAATAAGTCTTCCTAATTCTCAAAGACACCCCAAGAATTTACAACCCTCCAGCTCATATGGAACTCACCCCATATCACCCCTTAGAACTAAAAAATGCACCAAAAATTCCCTAATTCGTAGGGTCAAAATTTTATCGATGATGATAAGTCTTCTCAATACTTAAAGACATCACAAAAATTTACAACCCCTCAGCTCACATTGAACGCACCCCATATCATCCCTTAGAACTAAAAAATTCATCAAAAATTTCCCAATTCTTAGGGTCAAAATTTCATCGATGATAAGTCTTCTCAATACTTAAAGACACACCAAAAATGCAAAACCCTCCAGCTCATATGGAACTCACCCCATATCATCCCTTAGAACTAAAAAATTCCCTAATTCGTAGGGTCAAAATTTTATGGATGATAATAAGTCTTCTCAATACTTGAAGACAACATAAAAATTTACAACCCTCCAGCTCAAATTGAACTCACCCCATATCATCCCTTATAACTAAAAAATGCACCAAAAATTCCCGAATTCGTAGGGTCAAAATTTTATCGATAATAGTAAGTCTTCTCAATACTTGAAGATATCCCAAAAATTTACAACCCTCCCGCTCACTTGGAACGCACCCTATATCAACCCTAAGAACTAAAAAATGCACCAAAAATTCCCTAATTCGTGGGGTCAAAATTTTATCGATGATAAGTCTTCTCAATACTTAAAGACACACCAAAAATTTAAAACCCTCCAGCTCATATGGAACTCACCCCATGTCATCCCTTATAACAAAAAAATTCACCAAAAATTCCCTAACTGGTAGGGTCAACATTTTATCGCTGCTAATAAATCTTCTCAATGATTAAAGACATCACAAAAATTTACAACCCCCGCGCTCATATAAAACACACCCTATATCATCCCTTAGAACTAAAAAATTCACAAAAAATTTCCTAATTCGTAGGGTCAAAATTTTATCGATGATAATAAGTCTGCTCAATACTTAAAGACATTTCAAAAATTTACAACCCTTCAGCTTACTTGGAACGCACCCTATATCATCCCTAAGAACTAAAAAATGCACCAAAAATTCCGTAATTCGTAGGGTCAAAATTTTATGGATGATAATAATCCTTCTCAATACCTAAGGACACACCAAAAATTTACAACCCCCCAGCTCATATGAAACGCACCCTATATCATCCCTAAGAACTAAAAAATGCACAAAAAAAAAAGTTATAAGGGATGATATAGGGTGCGTTTCATATGAGCTGGGCGCTTGTATATTTTTGGGGTGTCTTCAAGCATTGAGAAGACTTATTATCATCGATAAAATTTTGACCCTACGAATTAGAAAATTTTTGGTGAATTTTTTAGTTCTAAGGGATGATATAGGGTGAGTTCCGTATGAGCTGGAAGGTTGTAAATTTTTGGGATGTCTTTAAGTATTGAGAAGACTTATTATCATCGATACAATTTTGACCCTACGAATTAGGGAATTTTTTGTGAATTTTCTAGTTCTAGGGGATGATATAGGGTGCGTTCCATATGAGGGGGGGGGGGGGGGGGTAAATTTTGGGGGTGTATTTAAGCATTGAGAAGACTTATTATCATCGATAAAATTTTGACCCTACGAATTAGGGAATTTTTGGTGAATTTTTTATTTCTAAGGGATGATATAGGGTGCGTTCCCTATGAGCGAAGGGGTTGTAAATTTTCGGGGTTTCTTCAGGCATTGGGAAGAATTATTATCATCCATAAAATTTTGACCCTACGTATTAGGGACTTTTTGGTGAATTTTTTTGTTCTAAGGAATGATATGGGGTGCGTTCGAAGTGAGCTGGAGGGTTGTAAATTTTTGGGGTGTCTTTGAGCATTGAGAAAACTTATTGTCATTGATAAATTTCAAAAATTTAGACAAAAAAAAAATTTTCATTTTCGTTTATCGTAAACGTTGCAAACTTCAATCTCATAATTGATAGGGAGATGATTCGTAATGCTGTCACTCATTTTTACAATCGCATAGATTTTTATCAAGAAGCTCAAGGTTTTCAGTTCGAACATCTTCACTGAAGCGTGAGAGGCAAGGGGACTCACGCTAATCAAGCACCCCAAAGGGAGCAGAATTTACTACGTCCACGTCGTTGTTCCTGGGTAATGCTAAACGTAAACGTAAACTGCTTGGAAAAAACCTTGAAAAAACCATGAAGATCATCACCAAGATCAATTCAGAGCTCACTAATGAATATCTCGTTGAAATTTACTTCAGGAATTACACTGACCTCTTGGAAAACATTGTTAATTTCAAATAACCTTCAACTGACCTGGAACGTTACAATTGACCTATGACTTGGGTACGTACTTGAACGTAGTATTTTTCGCTCTATCGATTGCAGATGTGAAAAAAGGGGGTTTACATTTAAAAAAACAAAGTTGACCTTCAAAAAACTATGAAGGTCAACTTCAAGGTCAAAATGAAGGTCACCATTGAATTCCTCGTTGAAATTTACTTCAGGAATGATCTTCACTTTTTTGAAAAATATTTTACCTGAGGAAATATCTAACCGTCCCGGGACTTTTTAGACACCCTGTATAATTATTAACGCGATTTCTGGAGCTGCATAAATTACAAATTTTAAATTGAATTACAAAGAATATAATGACCTCACTAACATAGATGCAAAAACGACTTGAATCTGTATTGTCAAACCACATGTCTGCGTCCAGACTCTGAAGGACTACTAGGTAGTTGGTAAAGTATCTTTTGGTACTCTTTGCATCTTACTTTGGTTTAGTTTTCAATTTCTGAATAATAAATCCATACGGACTAGAACCCATGTGACTGAATTACTAAACACTACACAACAGTCACCACAAGTTTTTAAAAAGCTGGCACAGCATGTAGCAACGTTGCACGCTTGTTGCTGTTCGATGTGTGCGCACATGCGCGGATGGTTTGACCGTGAGTCGCCTCAGCAGCACAGCAACAGTAAAGCAAATCGAGGTGCAAAGACTTCAGCTAAAGCGATCATTGTTTTTAATTGTTTACAGGAGGTTTTTTCGGTAAAGACCACCATGGTTCATAAATTAATTTTCAAGTAAATAGTTTAATTTTTCACCAAAGAAAAGAATTTAATACCAAAAAGATTAATATTCTACCGAATACTACGAATTTGCAAAAAGAAACATACATTTAAACTCAAAAAGAATCATTTTTAAACCAAAAATGAATAGTAGAATTATCAGTGAGGAAATCATTTTCAACCAAAAAAAAAAACGAAGTTTCAACAAAATATTTCAATTTTCAACCAAATAAATAACAACACTGTTGAATTTTCAACTACAAATGGTATATAGTAAAAAAAAATAATTTTCAACAAAAAAAAAACATTTTTTCAACGAAAAATAATTTTTAACGAAAAAGATGCATTTTTAACAACAAATGGAATTATTTAATTTTCAGTTAGAAAAATAATTTTAAAAAAAGGTGTTGCAAACAAATAGTTGAATTTTAAACAACAACAAAATCAATTTTTCATCAAAACGATAAATTTTAAAAGAAGAAGAATAATATTCTTCCAAAAAGAAGAATTTTCAACTAAAAAAAAAATACATTTTTTAACTGAAAATTTTAATATATACTTAAGTTTACAGTTAGAAATATGAATTTTGTAACAAAAAAAAAATTTCAACAAAATAGTATGTATTTATTCTCTCCCTTTTACGGGTTTGAGGGCCTCTGCTCCCTTTACAGTACGTTACAAAACCACTCATACTTCCCTAATAATACTTAATATCTATAGACTAGTTTTCTGCTTATATTAAATTATATGCTATCGCTTTGTCTTAACAAAATTACTCTCGAGATTTGCTGATTATTGAGCTTCTTGGGCTTCCGTTTCCTCGTACCATTTCCGTTCACATGATTTTTAACGTTTTATTTACTTTAATTTTACTTTAATGTCCTTTTATAGGAGTGAGCGCTTGGCCTCTCTACTACATGTCCCTTACTTTCTTTCGTTTCTTCCAGTCTCATCATCCAGCTTGCCCCTTGTCCACTTCCATCCAAGATCCACTTTATCCTGTCATCCACACTCTCACCAAATGTTTCATCCCCCGTACATCTCTCTAAAACATGCCCCCATGATTCTGTCTCGTAGTAACAGACTCTACATCTTCTTTACTCCTCATCCATCCAATACCTACACTCTCTCATTCCTTCTCCCATCCTAAATCGTATAGCGTGGTTCCATTTACTCTCCTACTTAAGCTTTCTTAAATATTCTGGCTTTCCTTCAGCCTTCACTACCTTATACCACCTGCTATACTTGGATTCCACGATTTTTTCCATCTTTCCTCTCCCTCCCTTATTATCAGTTCATTCTCGAACTCTTGTCATACTCTGACATCTGCTCTTATATCGCACTCTCTCCTCCTCTGTTGTCTCTCTTTCTTTCACCTTGATCCTTCTGTGTTACCCCTAGTCTCTTTGTTTAATACTTCCCGTAGACAAGCTTGTGCTATCCTGCTTCGCTCCCCCCTCTTTAGTTTCTCCTCAAAGTTCCATGCTCTCTTCAACTGTCTAATAACTATTTTACCTCTACTTAATTCCTCCCTCAACATATATCCTGGACAGCTCCAGCTCACTCCCATGACCCATCTCAAGAATCTCCCTTGCATACTTTCAACCCTCTTGTGCTCCTTCCATCCCCCGATCTCCACTCCGTAACTTAGGACTGACCACACCAACGCATCAAACATGCACAGCCTCATCTTCCAGTCATCTTTAAACCTTCTCTTCTCTATACCCCACACCTGCCCATTACTTTAGTTGCACATTCTATCCTTCTCACATGTAGCTCAACCCCTCCTTTCGACTCAAACCAGAAGCCTAGCTAACTAAATTTCTCAACCTGTTCCACTTTCATCCCGTACATCTTCCATTCATATTCTTCCTTTGTTCTTCTCTTCCTAAAAATCATCACTTTCGTCTTATTTACATTCATCGTTAAGTCTTTAATTCTCACATACTCCTCAAATTCTCTCATTATGAGACTCATCCCTCTCTCGTCATCCGCTAATAATACTATATCGTCTGCATATGCTAAGGAATATACTTGGCTATTTCCCACTACCGTTCCCCTTTTTCCTTTCTTCTCCAGTTTCTCCTCTAGATCTGCCAACAAGAGACTGAATAGTAGCGGGCTCAGTGTGCATCCTTGCCTGAACAACCTTCCACTCCAGAAAGTCTCCCCTTTTTGTTTCCCAATCCTCACCGTTATCTTAGTCTCCTCGAATATCTCCTTTATCCTCTCGACCAAGTCTTCATCCACCCCCCTCTCTTTCACAACCTGCCATAACACCTTCATATTTACCAAGTCAAAAGCCGCTTCAAAGTCTACGAATAAGGCCACTAACTTCACTTTCTTCCTCCCTAAGTTCCTATTCACTAGATAATTCAGTACTTAGATGTTGTCTACTGTTCCCATACTTTTCCTGAAGCCCGTCTGATTGTGTGGAATAATCTCCTTCTCTTCCAACTCCCTTTCTCATCTCTTTCTGAGAATCTCCGTATATATTTTGTAACCCAACGACATAAGTGTGATTCCCCTATACTCCTCCACCTTCTTGCCCTCTGCTTTCTTAATTATCAGTACCAGCAACCCTGTCCTCCATTCCTTAGGCCATCCCTCTCCACTCCACACCTTTTTGCATACCTCTCATAATTTCTTTCTCAACCCTTCTCCACCAAACCTGAAAGCCTCGTTCTCAATATCGTCCTCACCTGTCGCCATGTTTCTTTTAAACCTCCCTATCGCTCTATTCACTTCCTCCCTACTTATCCCGTCATTGCTATCGTCATTCTCTTCTATTAGCTCCCTCTTTTCACCTAACACCTTCCCTGATTGATTTTTCCACCTCTTCCAGATACATACTTTTCTACAGCTGCTTTTTATCACTTAACAATCGTTCATGTTCTCTCTTTCTCCTATTATATTCCTGTTTCCCTATCTCCCCTTTTCTCCACTTTTTTACATTTTTCTTCATTCTATCTTTACTCTCCTTGCATTCTGCGTCCCATCATCCCCTCTTCATTCCCTCCTCCTCTTCTCTTGGCCTTACCTCTTCCTTTATCCTCTCTGTTAGTTCTTTTAGCTTTTTAAGGCGCGCGTCCACGTCTTCCCCTTCCATTCCTCTAATCTCCTCGCTCTCCATTCTTTCTTTGAATTCTTTCAATTTATTCTCCCCTCATCTACCCATTTTTACTTTCCTTTCGCCAGTTCTTTCTTTTTTTTCGCTATGCCGCTTCCATCATGAACATTTCAATGTCGCCATTAGCGGAAAATGTTCTGAGCCTATTTCATTAACTACTGCCACTTTATCCATTCTCTTCCTTATTCTTTCTTCTGCTAGGATATAATCTATCACTCTCTCCCCTTTACCTATAAAAGTCACTTTCCCTTCTTCATCTCCCCTTATATTTCCATTGCAGATAAACCACCCCTCCTCTCCTCACAGGTTTAAAAGAGTTTTACCCTCCCGATCTATCTCCCTGTGCTTGGAATTTCTTCGGAAAGTTTCGCTTTCTGCATCCCAGATCTCCCCCCCCCCCTAACTCTCTTGTCTATGCGTGTAAGTCTCCTCCTATCAAAACCAACTCTTCATACCTTTCCTCCATCATTCCCTTAATATTCTCCATCCTTTTTCTTCTCCTCTCCTTCTGTACACACAAACGATCGTCACCCTCTCTTTTCCTACCTTTATTCTTCTCACCATCACGCCCTCCCGCATTTCATCCTGCTCTTCCCGCTCCTTTTTAACCCCTGAAACCGTGCCTCCCATCGCTCTTCCCTCTCATGTTCTTTCCTCGCATCTTGTTAAATTTTCAACTGAAAAAATTAATTTTTAACCAAAATACACGAATTTCTAACTAAAATAGATAAATTTTTAAACAAGAAGAATAATTTTCTCCAAAACGTGAATGAATTTGCAAGCACATAGATGAATTTTCAACCAAAAAATTAATTTTCAATGAAAAGAGAAGAATTTTCATTAAAAAGACATGAATTTTAAACCAAATGGTTGATTTTTCAAATAAAAAACATAAATTTTCAACCCAAAGTGGAATAATTAAATTTTCATTTGATTAATTTTTAACATAAAAAACGGAGCTTCAACTGAATATTTAAATTTTCACCCGAAGAAATTAGTTTTTCAACAAAAATTGATGAATTTTCAAACAAGAAGCATAATTTTCTACCGAAAAGACAAATTTTCAACTAAAAAAAAAATATACAGTTTTTAACTGAAAAGTGTCACAAACCTCAAACCCACCTAACCTCAACTTCCACACAAATCTGTCTTGTTCCCCAAAAATATCCTCACCCCCTTGTCAATATTTCAATCGATCCCTCACAAACGAACCCTTCTGTACACATCCACAATCCACTCACCTCAAATTTCACCACAATTATCAGATCGTTTAAATTGGATTCATGGCTAGCGAAGCGAATACTACAAAGGAAAACAGGGATTCAGATCAGTAAGTTTTCAGTACACCGAAAGGGGAGAACAAAGAAAGAAGGACAAGGGGAAAGTATCGTAAAACAATAGAAAAGGATAGATTGAGGGCGAAGAGCGTAGGGTCGATTGAGGCATTTATCAAGAGGAAGAGAGAGGAGAGGGGAAGCAGTGAAGACAAGGAAGATATAGGGTTAAGCTTGAAAAATCCAAAAGTGTACAGAACGCCGCCCGGAAAAACATAGTTTTGTAGAGAAGGATGAGAAAAATAAGGGGACAGAAAGAGATAGAGCTTAGCCTAAAGATCCGACGGAAATGGAAAGATTAAAAGAAACGTGCGAAATGATGATAGAGGTAATGGGGATGTATGAAGAAAGACAGGAGAAAAGGGTGGAGGAAATAAGGAAAGAAATTAGACAGGAAATGGCCGAACTTAGGAAAGAAATGAGGAAATGGGGAGAAGTCAGGGAAAAGCTAGAGAAAAGGATGCAGATGTTGGAGCAAAGACTAGAAAAGACGGAAGAGCTTAATAAAAAGGTAGATGAGTTGGAAGGTAGAATAAAAAAAATTGAAAGCTCAAACCGTGAGTTTGGAGGTGGGGAGAGTGGAAATAAGGAGAAGGAAAGGCTGAGAAAAATAGAACAAAGAATAGAAAAGGAAGAGAGAGAAGAAAGAAAAAGAAACATAGTGATAAAGGGTCTTAGATTAGAGGGGAAGGAGCTCGGAGAAAATAGAGGATGATTTGACATGGATAGAAAGGAACATGCAGTAAAAGTTAAGGAAAATAGCCGAAGAGGAAAGAAAAAAGGGAAGAAGAACATAGGTTAAGTATGGGAGAAGACAGATAGACGGTGTATGGTGGAATTGGGACGAGGACAGGGAAGAGATAGTAAAAAATAAGGTGTCGGGAAACTAGAAGAAAAACGAACGTTAGGTAAAGAAATAAGAATTAGTGAGAAACAAACAGAGACGAGAAACGAAAGCAGGGAAGATTGTAGGATATGCTACTGGAATATAGCACAAGCAAAAATTTGCACAAGCAAAAAAGAAGTTAGTGAAGGAGGGGATAGAAGTGGATGGGATGAGGATTATAAACAGAAGAAGACGGAAGTGAGAAGGGTATCAAGAAAATGGAGAAAAGGGACAAGTAGTGGAGAAGAATATAGGAGAAAAAAGGAGGAGTATACTGAGTTGTGTCATCAAAAAAAGAGGAGGAAAATAAAAGGTTTGAAGAAGAAGCGGAGAAGGCTAGGACGGAAGAGGAGGTTTTGAAGGTGGTAAATAAAGAGAGAAGAAGAAGGAAAAGAGTAAACCAGGATATTGAGATGATAGAATGGAAAAAATATTTTATGGAATTACTAGGAGGGGTAGAGAGGAAAGTTAGGAAAGGAGGAAGAGATGGTAGGGAAACAGATGAAGAGGAGGACATTACAAGAGAGGAAATAGTCAAGGTATTAGGGATGATGAAAGATGGAAAGGCACCTGGTATAGATGAGATTCCAAATGAAGTATGGAAATATGGGGGGACAGAATTAAAGGAATGGGCATGGATAATGTGCAATGGAGTATGGAGAGGAGAGGGGTGGCCAGAGTTATGGAAAGAAGGAGTATTGATACCAATAATGAAGAAAGGCAAAGGGGAGGAGATTAAAGATTATAGAGGAGTGATTCTAATGCCAACACTGTATAAAGTATATGTGACTGTTTTATCGGAGAGGTTAAAAAAAGAAGTTGGGGAGAAAAAGATAGAGCCACGGAATCTGACAGGGTTTAGAAAAGGGATGGGGGTAATGGACAATATATATGTTCTGAACTACTTAGTAAATAAGAGGATTAAAAGGGAGAAAGGGGCAATGATAGCAGTGTTCGTGGACTTGAAGGTGGCGTTTGACTCATTAGGCCGAGGCGAGATAGAAAAAGTTATGGTGAAAAAGGGGATAAGAGAGAGATTAATAAAGAGAGTATCGGAAATTTTTAGACAGACAAAAAGCAAGGTAAAGGTAGGAGAGCAAGTGGCAGATAGTTTCTGGCTGGTGAGAGGGGTAAGGCAAGGATGTCCTCTGAGCCCACTTTTATTTAATATATTAATATCAGACTTGGAAGAAGAAATTAAGAGAAAAGGGTGGGGAAGAGTTAGGATAGGGAACGAAAAAATATATACACTGGCATACGCAGACGATATAGTGTTGATGACACAGGATGAAGAAGGATGGCGGGCTTAATTACCGGATTAGAGAAATACTTAGATGGAAAGAAGTTGAATTTAAATGTAGAAAAGACAAAGATAATTAGGTTTAGAAAAGGAAGGGGAAGAAAGAAAGAATGGACCGGGAGATGGAAGGGTAAAAATTAGAAGAAGTAAAAGTGTTTAAGTATTTGGGATATACCCTGCAAGCAAATGGAGATCATAGAGCTCACATGAGAGAAAGGATAAAAAAGCAGCAGGGGTAATGAAACAGATAGGCGGGAAAGAAAGGAAAGAGATTGAAAGTTTACAAGAAAGGTATAAAAGGTGGACGTTAGGGGTAGACTGGAGGACGCCGGGATATATGGTGAGAGAAGGAGCGCAAAGGGATAAATTAAGTACTAGAGCGGGAAAGAGGGCATGGAATTTTGAGACGAAGCTGAGGGACGGAAATGGAGGGGAGTTAGCGAGACAGTGTTTGATGGAGGTAGAAGAAAGGAGAGGGAGGGCGATTGAATTAACGAGATGGGAGGAAGAAAGGAGGGAGTTCTTGAAGGCTAGAGGTATAGAAGACGTTACTGGAGTCAACTATGAAGAAGTGTAAAAAAGGGAGAGAGAAAGAAAATTAACAGAAAGATGGAGGATGATTGAGGAATCAAAATATAATATATGGTACAAGATGATAAACAAGGAAGGAGTACCAAAGTATATATATATATATATATATATATATATATATATATATATATATAATATAAGATATTAAGGTTTGACATAATTTATCATTTCTTGATTGTCAAATTTTGAAGTTCTTCATTACTAATGATTCAGGTCATCGAATGTAAACATCTTCAGTAATGTATTAAGAAGCAATTCATTAATAATTTACAAAATATTCAAGTGATCAAATTCTAACATGTTTAATAATTTAAGAAAGAAAAAATATTAATTGTTATTGTTAAAAGTAAATTCAATTTATTAATTTATCAATTTTAATCATTGTTAATCAAATACAATTCTTATATATAACAAAATATGTTTTTTGTGAAAATTAGATGTTATTTCAATCTTATGTATTAACTTTTAGTTAAATTAATTAATTTAAGTTCTTATAATAGTATTTTTCATAGCAAAATGTATCTCAACGAAATTAAAAACAATTTTCCAAATTTGTTTACAGATGTAAAAAAGTTCATCAATTTGAACAAGAGAATTAACAATTTAAAAACTAGAGAATCATTTCTTGTCAAATGTAGGATTCAAAATTTATTACCAAAGAATATTACTAATGCTACTAGGAATGTTAGAAATTTACAATTTTTTAGTCACAGTGCAAAAAATCATGTTAATTTCATGGTAGAATCTTTAGAACATCATTTGATTAATGATGAAATAAAAGACTTAAATATCCATTTACAATATTTGAAACAAAATTTTAATAATATCAAAATAAATTTAAGAAATTCATTACCTACTAATATATATACAAACATTTTAGAAATGCAACTAAATACCTCAAAAAATAATTCAAAAAATGAACAAAGATTGGAAAAAAACTTCAGAATTTAAAAATCGAAAGTAAAGTTCAAGTACCTATCAATATAAATAAGCATAAAGATACAAATAACTGTGATGCTAAAGATCCTTGGATAATAAATTTTAGTAATGTTGATATTCCGGATAATGTTCATGACATTTTGAGTTTAGGAAACAAATTTAGTTCCTCCTTTTTAACAAACAAAAGTAAAATAATTATGAATATGGTTAAAGATATAGAGTCAAATATTGGGTTAATAGAAAATATTGAAGATCGTGATTTATTAAGACACAGAATAATTAATACTGCACATAATTTTTTACAAAATAATGAAATTACAGAAGTTGATAGAATTTTAGCAAAAAACATTAATGAAAGACAAACATTTATTAAAGCTAATAAACAATTATTGATAACTCATGCTGAGAAAAGTAACATTACAGTAATACTGAAAAAAGAATCTTATATTAAAAAAATGCAAGAATTATTAAATGACACCAAAACTTATGAAAAATTAAATGATAACCCTGAAAAAGAATTAAAAAATAAGACATTTAAATTGTTCAATTCTTGGAGAATTGATGGATATTTAGGTGAAGAATTATTAAGAAAAGAAATTTTAGTTCATGATACTAACATTCCTAGAATATATGGGTTACCTAAAGTTCATAAACATAATTGTCCACTTCGACCTGTAGTTTCATTAATAAACTCACCTACTTATAAAATGGCTAATATTTTTAATAACATTCTTAAAAAAGCATTAATAGTACCAAAATATCAAGTAAAAAATTCTTTTGAATTAAAAATAAAATAATTAATAAAACAATTCCATCTGATCATATCATGGTTTCTTTAGATGTTTCTTCATTATTCACAAATGTGCCAATTGATTTAGTTATCAATAGTATTTTAAGTAGATCGATTTATATAAAAAACTACACAGATTTACCTATTGAAAAATTTGAAGAAGGAATAAAATTTTTAATGGAACAAACAGTATTTAAATTTAATAACAATTTTTACAGACAAATTTTTGGAACACCTATGTGTTCTCCTATTTCTCCAACATTAGCTGATTTAGTTATGCAAGATTTAGAATCACATGTAATAAAAAATTTAAATTTTACTTTACACACATATTTTAGATACGTTGATGCTACGTTCATTATATTACCTAAAGATAAACTACTTTACGTTATAAATCAATTTAATTCTTATCATCCAAGGCTTAAATTTACACATGAAATAGAAAGAAATAATTCTATTCCTTTTTTAAATATTAAAGTTATAAAAACTGATTCAGGCAATATCATCACTGACTGGTTTCGTAAAAATACTTATTCTGGTAGATATTTAAATTTTCTTTCAAACCATCCAATACAGCATAAAATTTCGATAGTAAAAAATCTTATAGTAACAGTATTAAAATTATCAGATAAATCATTTCACAGTTCAAATATTGAATTTATCAAAAAAAAAATTTAAATAATTACCCAACAGAATTTGTTCAAATACATGTTAACAATAAAATTAAATCAATTACAGATTCTTTATCCAACCAAAATAATACTAATATAGTTAGAAATTCAATTTTTAAACCAATAGTATCAATTTCTTATCATGGTAAGTTATCTTTTGAAATTAAAAGAATTTTAAATGATTTTAATATTAAAGCAAATTTTAGAATTTACTCTAAACTTAATAAATTCATAAAATTAGGAAAAGATTTATTAGATAATTTACAACTTACTGATGTAGTATATAAAATTCAATGTTTAAATTGTGAAAAATGTTATGTAGGTCAAACTAGTAGATTACTTGCTACAAGAATAAAAGAACATCATGATAACTTTAGACAAAATCCTAAAAACCATAAAGTCATAGCAAAACATCAAGTTGAAACAGGACATTTGATTGATTGGGATGATGTTTTAGTTTTACATCACGAACCTAATGAATTTAAAAGATTAATAGCAGAAATGTTTTTTATAAAGAAAAAT
Organism: Andricus quercusramuli; assembly: GCA_932178445.1. NCBI lineage: Eukaryota > Metazoa > Arthropoda > Insecta > Hymenoptera > Cynipidae > Andricus > Andricus quercusramuli. The sequence continues at coordinate 28,142 of CAKNXH010051926.1, read as the reverse complement.
AGTAATAATTGTTTGAATATAATATCAGATCTTAATAATTATAGTCCAATATATAATATAATTTTGGATTCTCTAATTTAAAATGAATGAAAAATAGAATTCTTTCAAAATTCTAAATTGATGAATTTTTTTATTTTATTTTATTTTTTTTTTAATTTTTTATCCAAATAAAAAAAATTTTCAAATAAAAATTTTTTTTATTACAATATATGTTCATACTTTCAACTAATTAGTAATAGTAATATTTTGAATTTCAAAACAATGTATAAGGTTATTAATAATGTTTAATTTTACAACTATGTCAATTTTATTATAATAATTAGAATTAAATAGAAACTATAGTACCTTATGATATAAATCGATGACACGTCATTGCTAATTTTATCCTTGTTAAGATTTCTCTTTCTCTATTTTACTCTTCGCAAAAATGGAGCGAAAAAGTTATGAAGTCTCTGACTTCATGACTAAGTTCACTAAATTTAAAGATTTAAAAACAATAATTTTAAAAGAATTTTTAAGTAAATTGAAGTTTTACAAGTGAATGAATCAAAATTTTAAATAAAATATGAAGATCTATAAGGTAAAATTTACAATTAAATTTCTAACCTAAAAAATTTTTAATTTAATTTAATTTTTTTTTTCAATTTAAATGATATTAATTAAAACTAATATTACTTTATATATTTATAGAGATGAAGATGAGAAGGAGAAATCTATTATAATCTTTATGAAGAACTTTGGAATTTTTATTTTAACTTTGTCCTGATGAGGAAAACAAACTTGTTTTCGAAACGTCGGCAGCTGTAGAATAAAGGTTAGTAACATCAAATCTACACTTTTGGTCTGAAGTATGTCAATTCCACCTATATATATAATTTTGTAAGATTTTATGTAAATAGGTGTAAATAATTGTCAATAGTAAGGATAAGATTTTATAAAACTTGTAGAAGGAAGTGTTGTAAGATATGGAAGTCATGTAAACCCTTAGGGAACACATTATGAATAAAGACGAACTGAATAGTGTAGTATATACCTAAGCTTTCAGTTGAAAAAATTAATATTCAACAAACAAAATTTGTTGGATCCAGGTTTTGGTGGACACCCACCGGTTGCTTCGTCGTCCGTCTCTCCTTCTCCTTCATCCCCACTCCTGCTCACACTCTCGGAATGTTCGCTCTCTTCCGTGGGAGAGTCACGACGCTTCAGTACGCTTGTAGCCTTCTAACCGAGAACAGTAGAATAAAGACAAGTGAATAGTGAACTCCGCCTCAATTAATTCTGCCGAACCTCAACCCAACAAAATTAAACAAACTAGTTTAATTTTTAAGCCAAGAAATTAATTTTCAACAAAAATAGATGAATTTTCAAACAAGAAGAATAATTTTCTACCAAAAAAAGATGAATATTCAACCATACTAACCATCCACTAACTCCACTTTGAACAACGCATATATCTCTGATGTCGATGGTAAAATACGTATTTTTAAGGTCGTAGGGACAGCATCCACTTAATAACTTTATTTCCTCAACATATCGGCTTCTCAGTGTAATGCTCAAACTTTCGGAATTTGCACTTGACATAGTTAAACGTATAATAACTAACAAAAATACGGGGTCCTATGCAAAACTACTGTATTAGCCGGCTTTGTGTGGCCAACTTGGAGAGGTCTATAATTGATATTTTAAGGAGAACTTTTAGTGCCTAGATAGTGCATTAATACCTCGGTCCGTCCGACCGATGAAGGCAGAAAAGTCCGTACGAGTAAAACAGACAGCGAGTAATTATTGTCCAATTTTCCGCTCTGTATCTCTTTTACTCTTATGGACTTTCTGCCTGCGCCGGTCGTACGGACAGAGGTATAAATGCACCATGGTGGGTTAGTTGATTTCCGCAAAAAATAGAGGAAAGGAAATCTAACAGGATTGAATCAGCAGTGTCGCGAATGAAAAAAAAAGTATCTCACACTTGATTGGCACATTTTCGTCCCTATAACATTTAACTTAGAAATAAATTGTAATTTTATTTCTTACTCAAATTTGTGGTGTCTGAGAGGAGTGTTACATTAAAAATTTTGTCTATTACGTTCTTGTGTTTAAAAAAAATCCACTTTTTATGAATGAATCCCCTATTTTCCCAATAATTGAACCACTGTGACCCCTACGATATGGTCATTCGTGTAGCGTTGATGCAAGCGTAAGAAAGTGCGCACGGTTCAAATTTTACGAAATCATGTTTTTTGAATATTGCGATCAAGATATGAATCTGCGGGGTAAAAAGTTGAATTATAAATGAAAGATATGAAAGAGGTCTACAATTTGGTTTGTCGAACTTCGAGATTGGTTAATTTGTTTAATTGAAAAAAATGGGCAAAATTGGCCATTTTCCAATTTTTGCAATAATGCACGCACACCCTTCCATATATGTGAAAATGTCTATTTTTGTAAGCTGAAAGCTGGTACAGAGTTGAAATTCAATGATATTAAAAAATTCCAAACATTACGCACATAATCAATTTTAGTCTGACACAAAACTCGTATTACTCATAAAACTATGAAAAATGGTATGAAACAGAAAGCCTTGAATCGTCATAATTTCAGAGATCTAAACTTAAACTTTGAATGCTGCGATGTTAATTATAACTGTTCCAGTAAAAAAAACGTTTTATTTGTTTATGAAATGGTTTAATTTTGATGTATATGTATAATAGTTAAACTATTATTGATTTAGAACAAATTCGTGTATGTTGAGATATTGACAATTTTTGAAAAGATTCAAACTTATTTAAAACTATAGATTCTTGAAAATTTCAATTAGAAATCTTCAAGCCTTTCAAGGATTTTGGAAGGTTTTACTATAACAAACCTTTTTTCTTAAGATTCTTGTGAAATTTTTAAATAATTTTTTATTTTGAAAAATTAACTTGAACAGAATATCCAAAAAAAAATTTTAAGAGAATATTTAGAAAGATTTCAAATTATACTCAAAATTGTATGAAAAATATCGAAAAAATAAAAATTTCCTGAAGATTTATGGGAAAATTTAAAGTTTTTTTTTATTTATAAAAATTTTAAAGAGAATATTTTAAAATATTTCAAAACAAATTTTAATGTATTAATAAGAATTGAAAAAGTTTCAATTTGTTACAACTCAAAATTAAAATAATTGAACTTCTAATTGAAAAAGTGTTTAATTTCTTTCAATTTTCAATGGTTCTTAAATTAAATTTTCGTAATATGATATAATTTTTTAGATTTATTAATTTGTTCATTCATTCTTTAATTTAGAGTATTTAAAATGACAGCGTGGATTTATGTTTTTTCGAATCATTGAACTGTAAAATTGATAAAAGTTAAAAAGTTAAAAGTGTTAGAAGCTTCCATTTTATGTGTGTAAATTATTGACCGTTTTAATTAACAAATGATTAAAGTTTGAAATTCAAAAGAGTTCATCTTTGAATGTTTTAATTCGAAATTCAGTTTTGAATCTAAATTTCAATGACCGTGAACAATTTTTATGACCCGGGAAATGACGGAATTTTTTTCTTCGATTAAAAAGGCCACCCTGAAATTATTTTTGTGTATTGCAGGGTGCACAGTCTTCTCCTTTTTTTCTTAGTTTCCCCATTTTTTCTTGAAATTACCTCTTTTCCCCTATTCTTAAAAAACTTCCCCCTTTTCCCCTTTTTTCTTTAAATATACGATATTTTGAAAATACAATATTTGAATTACGCGAAAAATTCTCTGAAATTAGTAAGTGTACCCATTATTGGATAATAATTAAAGCAATTATAACATTCAAACAAATTATGCATGAATAAGTAAGGTACCACTAATAATACAAAATATACAGTACTTTTTAGATAAGTCTTACAGAGTGGGCACCTTATATGCCTACCTAATTAAAAAATGTAAATTCCAAATTCATCAACTGCAATGTTAAATTTTCTAACTTGAGCAATTTTTAATTTGAGTTTAAGTGCATTTAAGAGCACAGGTGGAGTGAAAATGCTAAAGCAAATCAAATCGTTGAATCTGAGGGGGAAAAAAACTTGTGGGTTGGCATTCGACAAAGGTGAAAAAACAATTTTTATCAGTAAAATTTAACGATTTCAAATTCAAAGTACATTTCCTATTGGTTCAAAAATTATTACGGATTTGTTATATTTATAGCTCTTACTAGTGAACAATAATAAAAAATTACGAAAAAATAAATTTTTTGCGCAGTAACAATTTTTTTTCAATTTGAAGAAGCAGGTTTTTTTTATTAAGTCGTATCCACACATTCAAAAAAAAGTTGAATATATCGAACCTAAAATTTATTCAGCTTGAACCAAAGAAACATTTTACCATTTTGCTCCCTCAGAAAAAACTTTTGTCGTGATTTAGGATTTTTGGGATTTCATTTTTTTTGCGATTTTGAAACGTTATATACACCATGAAAAAAAATGTTCCCCGCATGAATAAAAAATAATATCATGTTTCTTTGGTTCAAAGTGAAGAAATTTCAGGTTTGAATCAATCCAAAAAACATGTTTTTGTACATTTAAAAAAAAATTTTGAGGCAAATTTTTTTTTTCTTAAATTTTTCATTTGTAAATTCAAAAAGCAGTACAGGTGATATTAACCGATTTCAAAATTTGTTTGTATACTTGTATTGGATGTCGGTCCACAAATTGTTATCCTCAGCTCAAATGATTCGTTTAATTTTAACATTTTTACTACGCTCTACTGAAGAGTGTAGTTTTAAATTAAAATTTAAAGTATTAATTATAGTAAGGAAGATATGACAAATCCTGATAAGAAATATTTATGAGAACGATGTTAAACATATCAAAATTGTGTATTCAACTAATTTCATTTTTTTCTCGGACTTTTTTATATCACTGTTAATGGATTTCCAACGACCTGAGTACATCAAATTTTTAAAAATAAATTCTTTAATAGCAGAAATCATTGAAAATTATTTAAAAATATAACATTTAATAATAAAGAATCGTTTGTTTTTTTGACATACAAAAATAAATGTTTAATTTTTTCCTTATTTTCCCCTTTTTCGTGAGAAAATCACCCTATTTCCCCTTTTTTCAGCTCCTTTTGCGCTGTGATTCCTGGTATTGTTCAAGTTAACAAATAAGCCTACAAAATCGAAAATAATGACAAATAATCCTGCTGAATACAGGAATTATTTATTCAATAAAGAAAAAATTACTTTTTTGGATTCGGCTCAGAGCTGGGCAGTATTTCACAAAAATTCTATTCGAGGTATCTGAAATGCAAACTACATTCCGACAAAATGCATTTGAAATACATCACGGGAAAAATACATTTAGCTGATGTAGTTGAAATACAGCTACAAAATACATGTGTGTATTTTGAAATATTATTTGAAATACATGTGAGAATTGTATTTTATAGTTGAGGTATTTTGTGTATTTTCTTGAAAATACTTTCTAATATCAGCATATAAAAATTGTATTACAAATCCCTAGAGTATATAATAAGTCTAAGAATTTTATGATTCAAGAGAGGAGAGAATAGGGAGAAAGAGAGATGAGAGAATGATGATGACGAGAGGAGAGGTGATAAGTGCACTTATCGCCACAGTCTCGTTACTTGATTGATCTTTTATTTAATGTAGGGTCTTAGCACCCCCACTACTCCACTCAGCATATTCAAACTTCGCCTTCAAACAAAAGCTAGAAGGACTCCAACTTTTCCAGAGAATTTCAACTCCGATAATTTATGTAAGCTCGGAAAAGCCTCCAAAGGTATTACATGTATTTATATTATTAAGGTATTCTCTGTAAGTGTTATTTGTAATTCGAAACAGGCGCGATTTTCCGGGAAGTGCGCGTTAGAAAAATGTTGTGATTTTTTTCCTTCCATCGATCCGCGAACGTTAAAGTGAATATAAGAAAATATGTCATCGGGACATAACAACAACACGTTGTACCTCGTATCAGAAAGTTTCTTTTTCTCAAACGTCTTTTCGCGTTAATCAAATGTCGAGTTATTTCACAAATATCCAATGTTTTCAGTGCTAGTTATTCTTCGCAATATAATTGAAATGTGATATTTACTGCAGAAAGATAGCTAGTCAATTTTTTAAAGAAAATACCAGCGGTGTAACCCCACCTGTCAAACCTTCGAATACTCTCGCGATGTGTATGTTCCGTCGCGATCAGAATTAATCTACGCATTATATACGATAATTCAAGCGTATGTTGTCCGTATTTACCAAGTATTTAAACATGATTTTGAAAAATAGATCGCTTCGAAAACAAGATTAATGACAGCCGGTGTACGCATGCTCGCGTCGGTATTTTGACATTTTAGTGCTTATGATCTCCTCGTTACTGGTTTGTGCGGTGATTTATTTCTTTCTTTCTCCCTGTAACGTAAACCCCGAAAGCATGGCTAACGGGCCCAACGACGAAGTAAACCTGGGGCAAGAACTCCTCAGGGTACTCGAACAGTTAGGCGGTAATCAGGGTGAACGCGTTGATTCTTACCGAGTTCCGAAAATTCCACCGTTCTTCCGCAATGATCCGTCGTTATGGTTCATGCAAGTAGAAGCGTCATGTCGTCGCGCACGTGTCACAGACCAAGCCACCATCGCTGATTGTTTAATCTCGCATCTCGACAGCGATGTCATTGCTCACGTCAAGGACATCCTGACAACCTCACCGGCTCCCGTGGATGTGTACGACCAAATTTAAAATCGGATCGTTTCAGGATTCGCTGAATCCGCCGGTTACGCAGTTATAACGACGGAGGTTGTACCGACGAGGTCATGAAAACTATTTTCATGAACAACCTTCCGAAGCATGTTACAGCAATCCCGGCGGGCAACGAAAACGCCGATTTACAAACTTTGGCCCGGTTAGCGGGCAATATCGTAGCAGCCGTTCCGAATCCGCCTATGTCACAACTCAACTCAGCCGCGGTTACTCAAGAAACCTCTCCGGAAACGTCCGACGCGAAACTCGATTGGCTCGTTAACGAGTTTAAACAATTAAAAAGTCAAGTGCCAAAATTGCAAGCCAACCGGTCACGAAACCCATCGCGTTCAGATTCGCAGAACCGGAACAACCGCAACCGATCTCAGAGCAGAGATGGGAAAAAGTTCTGCTTTTATCATAAGAGATATGGTAATAAGGCGAAAAGTTGCAAACACCCCCGCGTGGAGACCGTCGGGTCGGGCAAAACTTCTAAACGTGTCCATATCCATGATCGTAACCCGGACTCATCTTCCTAATAGACACAGGCTCCGATCTTTCGTTATTGCCTGTAGACAAAACAGCAAAAAAAAACCAAACGACGGTATTTTATTCGCAGCAAACGACACTCGTATTTCCACATTCGGCGAAAAGCGAATTTCACCGAATATCAGCCTTCATCGTGATTTCACGTGGACCTTCTGCGTAGCGGAGGTTCCTTACCCAATCATCGGCGCCGACTTCCTGGCACACTATCGCCTCGTTCCATTCCTGCACAATTCTCGTTTAGTGGACACAACCACCGGTCTCAGCACTGCTGGTTTCCTAAAAAACGCAAGCATTTTCGGGGTGAGCGCCTTAGATCGGTCACAACCTTACGCGGAAATCCTGGCTGAATTTCCGGAAATAACTAGAGTTTCGCAGACACCTGAAGTCGTGGCACGCGATGTGCAACATCACATCCTCACCACAGGCCCTCCAATCTCGGAGCGTGCTAGGCGTCTGCCTCCGGATAAACTGTCCGTAGCAAAGAACAAATTTGCGCAGATGGTCAAAGACGGTATCTGTCGTCCTTCTAGCAGTCCCTGGGCTTTGCCCATACATATGACTCGGAAAAAAACGGCGAATGGAGAATCTGCGGCGATTATCGTCGGCTTAACGTTGTGACAATCCCGGATAAATATCCAGTTCCGCACATTCATGATTTCTCGGCTCAGCTCCACGGAAAGTCGGTATTTTCTAAGCTCGATCTCGCGATGGCTATCACCAAATACCGATCACTCCAGAGGACATTACGAAGACAGCCGTCATCACTCCATTCGGTTTATACGAGTACGTCGTAACTACTTTCGGCCTCAGAAATGCCGGTCAATCGTTCCAGCGCTGGGAGATCTCGATTTCGTGTATGCCTATATAGACGACATCCTCGTCGCTTCCTCAAGTCAAGAGGAGCACGCCGAACACTTGAAAATTGTCTTTCAGCGGCTTAAGGACTACTCTCTTCGTCTCAATGTTAGCAAGTGCCAATACGGCAGGTCAGAATTAGAGATTCTTGGTCTCTTGATCAGTTGAGAAGGTGAAAGCCATTGCACAGTTCCCGAAACCTCGTACGGTTGTGGAACTCCGCAGCTTACAACATGCAGCTGACGTTCAAGCACCCTTACATTGCTATCTGGGCGAATCACGTAAAAATGATAAGACAGAAATTGTCTGGACTCACGAGGCTGAAGAGGCATTTGACAAGATCAAACAGGATCTTGCCAACGCAACTCTTCTGGCACACCCTGTCATTGATGCTGAGACACGTCTCGTTACTGACGCATCAGACACCGGAATGGAGCCTCTTCCTTGGGACGGAACTAGCCTCTTTTCAAGGGACCTACAGTTTAAGGTGGGTTCGAAACCACCAATGCCCCGGTAGAAGTATATAAAAAAATTTCTATTGTTACCAGCACAGGGATCGAACCCCAGGTCTTCTGCTCGGAAGGCTAATGTGCTATCACCTGAGCCAATGAGTCTCTTTTTTTAACTCTGCAAACTAATAATTATGCAGTGGTCCTTTTCCTGAAAATTAATTTGACTCTGCAATCACACCATGAAGAATTAACATCAAAAACGTGGAAAAACGTGTATCTAGAACTATTTCCCTTCAACTTACATACAAAACAAGTTACAAATAAGAGCTAAGTGACTTAAAATTCGATATAAACTCACCTTAAATAAAAAAAAAGATAAATAAACATCAAATGCTCTTAGATATTTCTTTATTCAGGACAGAGAATTCGAACAGAGAATTGCTGATATGTGGAAGCCACTAGCCTTTTTCTCACAAAAATTCACGCCTGCCTGCACAACGTGGCTACAGCGCTTACGACCGCGAGCTTACCGCATTCTACCAGGCTGTAAAGTATTTCAGACACTTTCTTGAAGGTCAGAACTTCAAGGTGGTCACCGACCATAAGCCTCTGATTTACGCTTTCGTGCAGCGTTCAGAAAAAGCTTCTCCTTGCCAGCAAAGACAACTAACCTTCATCTCTCAATTCACTACAAAGCTCGAACATCTGCCTGGCGTCGATCACGTTGTGGCTGATTCTCTTTCTCGTGTGGAGGTAATAGTATTACCCACTGAATGGAGTTTGAACGAACTCACCGAAGCGCAAAAGAACGACCAAGAACTGAAAAGTCTCCTCGATTTCTCGAATTGTTCACTGAACTTTCGGAAAGTTAACTGGGATTCTGGTAAAAGTTCTTTGTACTGCGATTTGACAGGCGAATCACTGCGTCCATACATTCCCTCTCCTCTCAGGGAAAAGGTATTCAAACTATTCGACAATCCAGCCCATCCAGGTGCTAAAGTCACAGATCGAATCATCGGCAAGCGTTACGTGTGGCCCAGAATGCATAGCGATATCACCAAGTGGTGCAAGGCATGTTCCGACTGCCAGCAGTCAAAAATAGCGCGGCATAATCATCTTGCTCCCGCTCAATTCGTAGCTCCGGACGGATGCTTCAAACACGTCCATATGGAAATCGTTGGTCCACTGCCCGACAGTAACGGATTTAGATACTGCTTAACCATTATAGACCGTTTCTCAAGATGGCCCGAAGCCGTGCCACTCAAGGACATTGAAGCACTGACAGTGTGTCGAGCCTTCGTAGACCACTGGGTCTCTCGCTACGGAGCTCCTGAAACACTAACAACTGACCAAGGTAATCAGTTTGAGTCACAGCTCTTCAAGGCACTACTCCAGCTTACCGGCATCCAACGAATTCGAACAACGGCTTACCACCCAGCGTCTAATGGCATGATTGAGCGGTGGCACCGTTGCCTAAAAGCCGCACTCATGTGTCACGTGAATCCGGATTGGTCGCGATCTCTTTCAACAGTTTTGCTCGAGCTCAGATCAAACGTCATGGACGTCTGTTCCTCTCCCGTGGAATATCTCTTCGGCACAACCCTGCGTATACCTGGGGAGTTCGTCCTGCCAGAGGATTTCACTCCAAATCCGCAAATGTTCTTAGAAGAGTTTCGCGAGCACATGCAATCGATCAAGCCAGTACCGGTCGGACATCACAATAAGAAACGAGCATTCGTACACAAAGATTTAAGCTCATGCTCACACGTTTTCCTGCGAGTCGGAAGAGGTAAAAGATCCCTCGAACGTCCGTACACCGGCCCACATAAGGTAATCGCCCAGACTTCAGACCGCGTATTCGAAAACGATGTTAACGGATCGTCACGTCAAGTATCCGTAGAAAATGTAAAACCCGCTTACTTCCTTCGGGACGATATAACTAATCACGCAATGACTAATGTAAACGAAAAGACTGCGACAAGTACAATTCCTACTACTTCAGATAGTTTAGCGAAGGTAATTCCTCCTGTAAAAGCGTACGCACGTAAAAAGAAAGTATCTTTCGCTACGTAAGTTAATAATATAATAATAAACATGTCAGGTTTATCACTAGAAATATTGTAAGAATAATTTTTAGTTTACTCTCTAGATACTACGACTAGGCTTACAAAATGTATTATCATTACCTGAGTAGCTGTAAGAATAGCGCATAAAAACTATAAGATCTATATGATAAATGTATCACTCACGCCAAAGATAGCATGCCAAACGTGTGATCATCGAAAGTATCTACGCCTAAAGCGATTATATTCATTTCTCTTTTTTAATAATTATTATTGTCCTTCACAGGGGCTTCATAGAATGTAAGTTTAATAACGTCTCCTAAAGTACCATGAGCACTTAAGAGCTCACTTAACCTTAATCTCTTTTAATCATTATCTCGCACGATGCGAGCATATACTGTAATCATAATTTCCTAACTATTGCGATTAGGCCAAGTCCTGAGTGCAAACGTCGTCATGGCAAACACGGTGAAAAACCGTCATTACTCTCATAAAACCACATTATCTTTTTTGTCAGAACAGGTCTGCGTAACTTCTTGATTCAAAAACCCGTTCCTATTGTAACGTTACTCGGAGGGGAGTACTGTAGGGTATTAGCACCCCCACTACTCCACTCAGCAAACCAGAACCAGCGAGCGAGTTTCTAATCTATGTACGCGACCCGTGGTCGAGTAGGCAGAGTAGGCGACGCGAGAGTTTCCTCTCTTGAACAAGTCACTTCCGTATGGTCAGTCGCCATCACCGTCTAGTGACACGTTCCTCGCGGTACGCGCAATGTACCGCACTTAATTAATAAAGTTACTGTTTCCAATAATATGGATTTTCTCTAATGTCTCTCACCACTCATTAACCAGGGGACGTAGGCCGCTTATTATATTATTGCCGTAGAGCATTTCATTCCTACATTAATCCTTCTAGTAACGCCATCTTCCACGGAATTTGTCCAGAATGTGGTGTTTACATTGGAAAATTTGAGCGTTCAAGCAAAAACATCAGATGTAAATTGTGCAATACAGACATTCATGTTAAAAATTCATCATATGATGATTTTTTTGTCTACTTTGATGCTTCCTCGCAGATTTCTGAACCAATAGGGTCTAATAGCGATTATTATAATAACGTTGTGAAAGACAGAGTTCATGATAAAAATATTTTTCGAGATATTTACGACGGTCGATTATATCAAAAGTTTTTAAGCACCTTAGATGCGTTAGATAGGAATAGATATCACCGGCACACAAAAAATAAAAAGTGGGCGGTACTTTCGACTACACCTATATATTCCTATGTATTTTGACGCGCTGAATCCGAATTCGGTGTCCGTTTTGCCCGTACACCCCCAAAATTTTGAGTAAATTGCGAAAAACCGTAAAAAATCGCTGAAAATCGCATTTATAGAAGTTGGTAGATGTTAGAAAGTATTCATATGAGTGTTTCTCACATGATTTCAGTGTATTTTGACGCGCTGAAGTCGAATCCGTTGTCTGTTTTGCTCGTATACCTTTAAATTTTGAGTAAATGGCGAAAAACAATGAAAACCTGTGAAGGTCCACATCCATGGATCTAGAAGCCGAAGACTGCATGGCACCAGGGTGTGGTGTTACAAACGGTGTCTCTAGGATACCAGGTCCCCTCCTAGAGTATGCAGACCTTACCCCCGCATGCGGGGCTCTGCGGGGGTGGGCTTACATTTCCGTAGCTACTCGTGGGAACACCATGGAGATGAATCGACAAAAATTTAACCGGAGTGTGTGCGAGGACGTTAGTCAAAAGATTGAGGCAAAACAAGATATCATGTTGGCGAAAAAAGCTTTAACAGACGCTGGAGAGCTCGTGGAAAAATTCACAGACGCACTAGAAAGGATGCAGGATTTCTCTGACACGAAGAGGAATATTTTCATGCCAATCAGACATGAACTGAAGGAAGAACAGGAACTGGCGAGTAAGCTGAGAATGGCCGTAATAACAGCCGATTGCCAGTTTTGTTCGCGCCAACAGAAGTTGGGTGGGCCGCCGGCAAAAAGGCGAGGATAGAGGAAAGGAGGAAGGCAACGCAGAAGAAGAAAATGAGTCAATCTGTGACCCAGACAGAAGAAGCCGTGGAAACTCCCGCTCCCAAGCTAGGGAAGTGCGAACGGGAGTCCACATTGAGTCCCATAGAGGCGAATTCTTCCTCAAATCCTATGAAGAAGAGACCGAGTGCCCGCACTGCTGCGACTGCGGTGACCTTGACGCCTAAAAGAGGAGAAAAGAAGGAGAAGCCTACCACTGACGGAAAGCAGGCCAAGCCAACAAGGCGAGCTCGCCCTGAGGCGCTCCTCTTAAGACCGGCCGAAGGCTCGAGCTACGCGGAGGTTCTCAGGGACCTCAAGCGTAATGTAAAGCCGAACACACTTGGAGTAAAAATCAAGAGTGTCAGGCAAACCCGATACGGAGAGGTCCTTGTGGAGGTAGGGCCGAAGGCGGATGGCAGAGCCAAATTGTCGGCGGCCATCAAAGAAGCGGTCGGTGCTGGGGGTAGCGTGCGCGAGCTCGTCCCCCACATCGCATCCGAGGTCCTGGACCTCGACACTACCACCGATGCGGCAGAAGTGGAGGCCGCCGTTCGTTAACACTTCAATGAAGCAGCAAGTGGCGAAATAAAGGTCTGTATGACGAAGAAGGCCTTCAGAGGTAATCTAACGGCCTTCTTCGAGATGAGGGGGGAGCTAGCCGCAAGGCTTCTCCTCACGGGACACCTCAAGGTAGGATGGGTGTCCTGTCACGTGCGGAAGAAGACTGATGCCTTGAGGTATTACCGCTGCCTAGGCTTTGGCCACAGGGCAGCGGGCTGCAGGGGTCCAGACAGGACGAAGGCATGTTGGAGGTGTGACAAGGAGGGCCACAGGCCTGCGGGGTACGAAAGCACTCCGCAGAAGATAATAAGCCCCAGACAGATCATATGCCTGGGACGAAGAGGTGCAGGGCACTCCGAGGGCGACTTCGTTGAGCCAATGTTGAAAGCCGAATCACAGCTTATTGGCCTTACCCCCATGTCCTTGAAGTAATGCGAAAGCGGTTCCGTGGACATGGGTTGGCAGAAAGAGGAGGTGAGTTTAGTGGAGCCCTTGGTTGACGACTATCGTGCCGTCATGGCCGTCATGCCCACCATCACCTCGTGGAGGTGCCCTAGTCGCAAGTACAAGCAAAAAAATATATATTCATATGACAACGTTTCTTTAGTAGTAAAACCAGACAAAATGATAGACTTTGAGAAAGCAGTAGATTCTAGATCCATGGATGTGGACTTTCACGTTTTCTCATGTTTTTTCGTCATTTACTCAAAATGTGTGAAACACTCATAAGAATACTTTCTTAGATTTACCAACGTCTATAAATGCGATTTTCAGCAATTTTTCACGGTTTTTCGCGGTTTACTCAAAATTTTGGGGATGTACGGGCAAAACGGACACCGAATTCGGATTCAGCACGTCAAAATACATAGGGATATATAGGTATAGTCAAAAGTACCGCCCACTTTTTATTTTTTGTGTGCCGGTGATTTAACAGTTTCGTTTAATACCGATGGCGTGCCTCTATATGAAAGCACTACTTATTCTATTTGGCCGATCTTTTTAGAGATTGACCAACTGCTATTTCTCGTAAGAGTCTACTGCGTGGAGTCAGTTGCAAGAGCACCAATGCAAGGTATTACCCAATTTAATGGCAGCTGTGGCTGCAATTGGTGCCTTCACCCTGGGCAGTGGGTAGCTAACCCAAAGAAAGCTAACAGTGGCAGTCATAAGTATCCATTGTTGGATGCACCCGTTTCCAGGCGAACAGCAGAGGATACGATTCAGCACATGAATGAAGCAACTCCTTCTAAGCCTTGTTTCGGAGTGAAAACCCCGTCACAATTGATAAATCTGGAGAAATCCGATATAATTGAGGGTTTTGTTCCTGAGCACTTGCATATTTTGAGTGGTATTGCTAAGCAGTTCGCGAATGTTTGGTTTGGTTCGAAAAGTGAATCTTCCAGGTTGATTTCGAAGCAGAAATTAGATTTTATCAACTCAATTATGTCGAATATTAAAGCTCCTACCCAAATCGGTCGCCTCACCCACTCCCTCAAGGACGAAGAATTTTGGAAAGCTAGATAATGAGAAAACTGGATTCTCTACTACAGCTTGCCAATAATTATGTTGTTCTTAGACAAAAAATTGGTATCGCATTGGCTTCTTCTTGTGGAAGCTATTTATATTCTTGTGAAAGCAAAAATTACAATTGCAGAACTTGACAAAGCCGATGAGTTATTACAAAAATTTGTAGCAGATACACAACACCTCTACTCGGCAATAGCAATGACCTTTAATGCCCACCTTTTATTGCATCTGACCCGAAGTGTTTTCAATTGGGGCCCGCTCACTGCTCACTCAGCTTACGGTTTTGAAGATGGCAATCGCCAGTTGTTACAAATTATTCACGCAGCGAAAGGTGTCCATCATCAAGTAGCTCGGCACATTAGTCTTAGCTTTAGTCGTATATAAATAAAACGAGCCATATATCCAACAGCTTCCATTCGTACCAAACATTATTATGATAACTTGGGTGACACAAAAGTGAAGAAAACTATAAAGTTATGAAAATCAAGGTATTTTGGAATAACTTCAAAACCAGAAAGTGCATGGGTATCGTAGCTAGAACTTTCCGATAAAGCGATGTGCTACTCGAAAATTGTGAGAGATGGTTTTCTCTATCTTTCATGTGAAAAAATTATTAGACGCTCTGATAACACGCTTGTACAACTTCTCGATGGTTCGTACGGAAACGTTGTAAAGTTTATAGTAGATACAGAAAGGAAAAAAGAGTACGTTCTACTGAATAGTTTAAAAACAAAACCTGCTTTTGGAAAGAAGCATATCATTTTTCAAACCGATCTTGCAATTGTGAACGAAACAGTAGCTTTACCTGTTACAGAAATTGATGAAGTCAGCGTGTGCATAGAAGTCAATAGTGAACGATTTATCTGTGCTGTGCCTAACTTGCTTTCTTATTAAGTAATTATCACAGAGTAATTATCACGGTGTACGCTAAAATTCGTGAAGGAGTATTTATCTGAAATTGTAAATAAACATTTTGCTAAATCAGAAAGAAACAGATTAACGTTTTAAAATTAAAATATAAAAACTGTAATTACGATTTGTAACAGGGGATTTTCAAAGAGATATCTGTAAGTCCGAATTTCATAATTTAATTTTTTTAAATCGTTATTACAGTCCTCACTTCGAACTATGACATTTCGAAAAACATTATTATTTGGAGTTGCAACAGCAAATTTTCCGGAGCAGTTATATGAAATTCTAATTTAATCCAATTAATATTAATATAAACATTGTAAAGTAGACTAGAAGACACAATTTTCATTGTATTTGGAAAAATGACAATGAAATATGGTAGATATAAGAAAGATGTATGGATAAGTACATTGTAAGTTCTAATTCCAATGATTTTCTCAATTATTTAAAAAATGCTACGTTTGAAATTATCTTCTCAGCGGCTTAGGGCCATGATTTCAGTTTCAAACTAAGTAAACATATAAGTGTCATTTTAGAAGGAAGCAAACTATTTCAAAACGCGTAGAAAAATTAAATTTGAATGGAAACCTTGAGCACGATGAAGCTACAAATCAATATTATACAGAAGTATTCTTATTATTAAATAAAATAAAGAATCAACGACATCGTATAGAAAAATTGAATGTATCAATCCTTGTACGATATATACCACTGTCTGAGGAACGTTTATGAAATAACACAGTTTTCTTTCTTCAATACCAAGCATTTCGTTCAAAAATATTGCTGATTTAATTTTCAGTTTTCCTCTGAAGAAATCTGTTCCGAAAAGAAATGCTCAAAATCATAAAATACACTTCCCACTTTTCTGATAATTTCAAATCGAAAGTATGAAAATCCTTTTCCCTGATATTCTTCTGCTTGCAACCAATTTTCGGACGAAAAAAATTATTGAAATTAAATTATTTCTTGAGCAGATACGGAATTATGACAGTAAATTAAAGACTTTTTTATCTTCTCGGATGTTCCTTCCGTGAAAAATTCTTATAAAAAAGTATTACGGAAAACAATTAAAACACTTGAGAATTATAGTTTTTGAATTAGAAGTGTGCTTTATAATTTTTAGGTCACAAAGGGCCTCAAAAACGACCCTAATTTGTCGAGGGAAAGTCGTGCTGAATCCCATAGCAGTATTCGTACGTGAACCCGTCAAGAATCTATATCATTTTCCTCTCCAGGATCCTTGGCGGGCTCTCATACCAGAAATCCTGCGCGAAATAAGCCGTACAAGAATACGTACAGGATACTGAGTGGGTTCGTTTGCTGGAACACGTGAGATATCCGGTACGTTTTCCTCTCCGCGCACTCGTGCAATCGAGCTGGATCCTTTACAAGGTCCTGTACAGGGAGCCGTACAAAAAAACATATTACAGGAACCTTAACGGGCACACGTACATGAACCAGTTTTAGGAAAATTATTGAAGGGGGAAACAGTACAGGATCTTAAGCTAGTACACGTACCTGAGCCAACATGAGGAAAATTCGTCGTAAGGGAAGACGTACGGGATCCCTCAAGCGGGCACGTACTGGAACCAGCATGAGGAAAATTTGTCGCAGGGGAAATCGTGCAGCATCTTTTACGGGAACATGAGCGATTTGATTGTTGCCCTGCGAGATCCTATACGGGAACTGGAGTGCTATAGTGGTTGGTTCTTCAACGAGTTCCTCTACAGGAACCTCCACGGAGGAAATTTTGCCTGTAAAACTACACCTGACCCCCCACATTATCATGTACCAGATCGCGTACGGGAACATGCACAGGCCTGAGTAGTTTCAAAACTACACGTGATCATGAACAGGAGCACCTATAGCCGACTGCGATTGGGTGAAGGGTCTCTTAAAGGATCCCGTGCATGATGCTTCGTGGTCACTTTTGACGTGCCAGATCATGTACAGGTTCATGTAAGGGTTTCTTCAGTGGTACACGATCACCTGCAAGTTCATGTACGGGTTCGTGTCTCAATTTCTTATGCGGAACCTGTAACGTTTATTGCACAAGATCTCGTTAAAGTTCCGGCAAATGAACTCATACAGGAAAAGTCGGGGGATCCCGTACAGGGTTTTTCAATAGGGTGGTGGCTAGGAGAGGGGATGGGAGAGAGAAGAGCGGAAATCAATTTGAGGGAAGGGGCGCGCAATATGGAGAGATGCGCAGTAGATCCGTGTCCAGTAACGTGAACTGCTGCGCATTAGAGTCCTGTAATGTTCAGGGATGCGCAGTATGGTTGCGTGATGTTCATGGCTGCACATAAGAGTCGTGTAATGTAATGGGCTGCGCAGTAGATTCGTGCGATATGCAGAACAGCGCAATAGAACCATGTAATGCACAGCGATGCGCAGCAGAATCATGTAATGTGCAGAGCTGTGTAGCAGAGTCATGTAATGTGCAGAGCTACGTGGTAGAGTCATGCAACATGCAGGTGGAATAGTAGAGCCCTGCAATGCGCAAAGCTGCGCAGTAAAGTCATGACGTGCGTATAGATGCGCAATAGAACACTGCAATATTTGGGACTGCGCAGAATAATGTGCATGGATGCACAGTATATTCCTGCAAGGTGTAGGGATGTGCAGTAGAATCATGTAATGTACATAAGTGTGCGATGGAGTCATGTAATATGCAGGGCTGCGCAGTAGAGTCATACAATATGCAGGGATGTACAGCAGAGTATTGTAACATGCAGGGCTGCCCATTAGAGGCATGTAATGTTGAGGGATGTGCAGTAGGGGGCATGTAATGTGCAGGGATGCACAGTATATTCCTGAAATGCATAGAGTTGTGCAGTAGAGTCCTAGCTGGCATATGCAGTGCTGCGCAGTAGAGTCATGCAATGCGCAGGGCTGCGCAGTAGAACCATGCATTGTGCAGGGCTGCGTAGTGGAGTCATATAATATGCAGGACTGCGCCGTAGCGGCATGTAATGCACATGTCTGCGCAGTAGAGTTTTAAAATGTCCAGGGGTGCGCAGCAAAGTCATGTAATATACAGGGCTGCGCAGTAGAGACCTGTAACATACAGGGCTCTGCAGTAAAGTCCTACAATGTTTAGGGCTGCGCAGTGAAGTCATGTGATGTGCAGGGTTGGCCGGTAGATTCCTGTAGGATGCGGGGCTGCGCAGTAGGGTCCTGCGATGTGCAGCGCGGCGCAGAAGGGTTATGTAATGTGCAGTGTTGTGCAGTAGAGTCATGTGATACTCTATGCCCTATAAATGCCTATTACCCAACTCTATGCCTGACAAATGCCTACCGTGCCGCTCTATACTCCATAAATACCTACTGGAAAGCTCTATGTCTCATAATTACCTATTGCGCAGCTCTATGTTCTATAAATATTTACTGTGTATTCCTGTATATCGTAGGTATCTTTTGCGTAGACTTACCTACTACATGTCTACTGCGCAGCCCTGCGCACCAAATAACTCTACTGCGCAGCCTAATTTATCACGAAAGTATACTGTGCATCTCTATGTTCTATAAATAAATACTGCGTTGCTCTATGGCCTATAAATATCTACTGCACATCTCTACATGTCTTAGATATTTACTGTGCTGTCTAATCTATCAGAAAAGTGTTCTGCGCAGCTCTATATCACATAAATACCTACTGCACAGCTCTACGCCTCATAAATAACTACTGCCTAGCTCTATGTTCTATAAATACCTACTGCGTATTCCTGTACATCGTAAGTATCTATTGCGTAGCGTTACCTACCACATGCCATGACCCATGAGTAACTATTGCACAGCTCTATGGCCCATGAATAACTACTGTGCATATGCATGTACCACGAACAACTACTGCGCATCTACACGTATCACGAATAACTACTGCGCAGCTCTATGTCTCAAAAATAGATGCAGCGCAGCTTTATATTCTATAAATACCTATGATGTCTCCATATATATCGTAGAAATGCACTGCGCAGCCTTACTCACCATATGCCCATATTGCGCAGCCTAATTTATCATAAAAGTACACTGCGTATCTCTATATCCCATAAATAAATACTGCGCAGCTCTATGTCTCATAAATACCTATTGCGCAGCTGTATCTCTCATACAAGCCTACTGCGCAACTATATGTCTCATAGATACATCTACGCAGCTCTATGTCTCATAAATACCTACCGCGCAGCTCTATGACTCATTTTACCTACTGCGCACCCCTATGTATCGTGGGTATCTAATGAGCAGCCTTAATTACCATGGGTGTTTTCGATATTAGCGCTTAGAGTGCACTCTGAGCGTGAAGGGGTTCTCAACCGATTAAAAAAAATAGTCTCCTCTTATTGGTTGTGGAATTGCAAAAATCTCATGACTACGATATTTGCCGTAGTTTTTGGTGAAAATAATCTAGATTGGTTGTGTTATGAGCGAATTTCTTGGGCAAGGGATACGTGCAAACTGTCTTCGTACTCTTGAGATCGTTCTCCGTCGTTTTGGCCAGAGCGAAAGTTCAGAGCGTGAAGAAAATACGAAGTGTGCGCGAATGTGAACGATTTGAATCCTGATGATCTTTTAGATCCAGCTATCATCTTGGGTGCATATGGTCTTTTTTTCAAGACGACGTTGACGACAATCTTATAAGAGTTTTTTCGAGCGGATGAACGAGAAAATCACGCGAGGATTTAACATTATTAGGGAGATTTTGCATAGCGTTTCGTAGGTTACGGTAAACGCTAAACGATACGCTAACGAACGTCGGATAGCGGAAGACGTTAACGCTAAACTCGTCAAGCATGCGCAGAAACGTCATCACGTGACTTTAGCGTTTACCGTATGCTACGGAACGATATGCAAAATCTCCCTATTTTGAAGAAATTATACCGTTGTATTCAATGTCAGGTAAATATTCTTTGCATCTTGTAATTATTGACTTTGTAATTATATTTATATCGCTAAGATGTGGTTTGGAACAAAACTTCTTTGTTTCCTTTCACGTATGCAAATCAATCGTGAAGTAAATAATGTATTCATCAAACAAAAAATAGGACAACTTTTATGGATGTAATTTTAAATATCGCCCCTTTAATATAACCTTAAACTGAGAATAGAATTTATAAAATTGGATAAATAAAAGAATACATTTTGAAAGTTGGATCTAATACAGGGAAAAAAAATTATTTGAGGGCCCTTTCCACGATTACAGATCCGCAAGTTGCAGACTTGCGCAAGTCATGAGTATAGTGAAAATAGAGATTTTTCCATCAGCGGAAAAATCTCCGAATGGCGGTGATTTGAATGCTCCATTTTTTTAAAATAGAAAATTTAATGTTTTTCAAATTATAGGCCAGTTTATTGAGCTAAAAATAATTATGGTCGAATGAAGACGATGAATTAAATACATTTTTCAATGTTTTGAAGAAAAGAAACGAGCACATGCCAAATCAGCTGATTTCCCTCAAAGTTATGCATGCATGAGTTTTGAGTGTTTCCTGCTTTGTCTCGCTTCTCAAACAAGGATGGCAGCTTTCTGCATCCATCTCGCTAGAGCCTTGGCATATTTTTGGCACGCGGATATGGCTTTAAGGTTACGAACCAGTGATAGTTTTCATCTCTGAGAGCACCAATCACAAGGACAATTACTCGCACCGAATACTTTGGGCACAGTCGTTGCAGCTCTCTCTTAAGGTCTTGATACCTCTCCTCCTTTTCTTTCTTCTTTGCAGTGATGATGTATTCGGACGGACCCGAGAATTCGATCACGAATATATGTAGTTCGTTTCTCGAAGTCTTGGAGAACAATGTCAGGTCTCGAGTGAGCAACGGAGACTGCTGCCCAAAAATCGTAGTTCCAGAAAATTTGGCACTTCTAGTTTCAGACAATTGACTCTATTTCCTTTGGAGCGTTCGGCAGGACAGGGTTGCGACCAACACCGTAAGAGCGACAAAGATTGTAATAAAGTACTCTTAGGGCCGCATTATGTCTATAGATGTACGTTGTTCCTGCATGGGTCGGACACCCAGATAGGATGTGTTCTAGGTACTCAGCGTATGCATGACACGCTCTGCACCTATCACTCGCAACTTCTTGACATAAAATGCGGGCACGGTATGCTAAGGTGGAAATGACACCGTCCTGGCATGCCAAAATAAAACCCTCTGTACCTGAATTGAACCCTGATGATTTGAGGAAAGCAAAAGTTTGCAGATCGAAGTTTGCTTTTACCAGAGGCATAGATCTTCAGGTCATCCATATAAAATACATGAGTGACCTTATGCTCGCGTGATTAGTGTCGCCACAGAGGTATCCAGGAGAATTTCGTAGTACGAGAGATAGAGGCAGAAGTGTGATACAAAAAAGCAAAGGGCTCATGGTATCACCTTGGAAGACGCCCCACTGGAAGGTGACGTTGTTCGTTATCAGACGATAATTTCTAGATGAGATAGTAAACATAGTTTTCCAAAGAGGCATCAATCTCTCACACACACTCGTCAATTAGCAGGTTCTCTCGACAGCCTGCTACACCTTTTTCCGAGCAGTGTGTTCAAACAAGTTACTGGCCTGTAATTCTCTGGGTTGGACAAACTGCCTTTTTTCGGCAGGAGTATAGTGCATCCTAACACCAGCCACTGCGCAATGGGCGTCTCCGACGCCCATTATGCGGACTAAGTGTTGGTGTATAAAGGTAAACTTCTTCCACCAAAAGTTCTTGATGCAATCTGGTACAACAGCGGAAAAGTTCCTCGTGCCTCTGAGTGCTTTTTTCACCTCTTCGGCAGTGACTGATGGACATTCCTCCTCAGGTTTTATGAGGTTGTCGCAAAACTCCTTGAAGCGGATGATATTGTCAGTATCTTCTTCCAACTCCAGTGTTTTCGGGATTTTGTATACCTCTCTCCAAAAAGTCTCTACCTCCTTGGGCTTGGGTAGATTTTTTACACAAACAGGGAGATCGCTGAAGAGGCGCGATGGGTCAGCGAGAAACTGTTGATTCTCCCTGATCCATCTCTCCCTCTTCTGTATCCTCCGCCTTGCTTCAGATAACAGTTGTATTTTGTCAACAATATGCTGCTTGATTGTCAGCAGCTTTGACTTGTTTAGTGTGTGATTCAAGATCTTAGTTCTTGGGCGAACTTTCGAACCCTTTCCGCAAACGGTCTTCCAGATGTTATCCCAGCAAAAAAGAAAGTATTGATACGAATTGAATTGAAAAGACTAAGGCACCCTGCAAATCCCGCTTTGCGACAATGACGCATTGGACATATGTGTCAATGCATGTAAATTCGTGAAGACGGTATTTCAATTTTGAATCTTTCTATACGTACGAATACAGTGCAAAAGTCTAAAGTCAGCGAAAACACTTCAATGCGTCAGCACGCAAACGCTTCAACATTGGTCAATGCGTCTGAATTCGTGAGAGTAAAATACACACTTGAATTCGCCCCAATCCGTCACTGCGAATTTCAGCAAGTGTTGATTTATACAATTCAATCCGTAACAGGAAAACTAACGTGCAGGGCACATAGGATTTATTGTAAATGTTTAGTAAATTGTATCGTAGTTCAGTGGCGAGTACTCTGGACTGATACACGAGGGATCCCTGTTTCAAGTCTCGACGCCTGCACTTTTTATCAATTTTTTTTTTGATGGACCTCGACCACGCATTCATACGAATCCACACTCATTCAATTCGCACTGTCGCAATTCTTCTAAATGCGTCTCAATGCGTTCGAAGGAATCAGAAAACGGGATTCAAAAAAATTACAAAAATGTTAATTCGCCCCAATCCGTAACAATTCTTTCTTTTTTGCTGGGATGTAGTTAATCACACATTGAACACGGGACGCATTCTGTCTTGCACATCCAATTTTCTTCTTCAGTTGATGCAAGCGTGTTTTGGTCTTTTTATCCATCGTCGGTTTTAGCCAAAGTTCTCGCAGCACCATAAACTGAGCAATTGATGGTCCAGAGGTCGGACTCTTGCGAGATCAAGCAGCGGTTGGGGAAGCGCTCCGCGTACATATCCAGTTTTCCGGAGGTAGTCGGCTTGATTTCGTAAAGACTGATGCGAAACGTGCTGAAGCTCTGGGTCTTTCTGGCACCACAGTGTGTGCATACGCGCCATAAAGCCTCCGCGAACAGGGATAATGCTGGCATCGTAGCAGTCTAGCACGTCATTCTTAAGTTGATCCGTCCACTCAATGTAGGCGTTTCGCCGGTTCGTCGTCGTGTTTCCGTCTAAATTATTTTCAGCACCCTGAACTCTAGGATGATCGGCATTGTTTGCCGACCCACTTTCGGGTTCTCTGCGCATTCGATCGTTTTGAACCGATGACGCGTTCGGTGGCTTTGTCATAGGCCCTTCGGTTCTATTCCAAAGGAATCGAAACCGAAACCGAACATATATTTTTAACATATATATTTATTGATATATTTATATATATATATATATATATATATATATATATATATATATATATATATATTTCGGTTTCGGTTTTGATTCCT
>CAKNXH010051924.1:6975-39630 GCA_932178445.1 Andricus quercusramuli | reverse complement strand
ACACAGCCCAATTTTCCTTGTTTCCCCATTCTAACCTCGCAAACTTTAACCAAATGACCAGGAGACCTACAATAGTAGCACTTCCTCCTCTTCCACTGTCGCATATAAATTGAAACTCGGACATTAGGACAATTTCGTTTCCCTGGCGAAAGTATCGGATAGGAATTCCTTCCGAACCAATCCGAAATCATCCGAATCATTAATCTGTATCCGAATCAATCCGAGTTAATTCGAACCAATCCGAATTTTTTTTTACATTTTGTTCGACCCAAATCGGTCAAAAATTAATCCGACTCAATCCGGTTCAATCCGAACTTCCAATCCGAATGAATCCGAACCAAATTTTCAATCCGAAATCGTTTTTGGCCAATCCGAGTTCGGATTCATTCGGATTGAAAATTTGGTTCGTATTCATTCGGATTGGAAGTTCGGATTGAACCGGATTGAGTCGGATTAATTTTTGACCGATTTGGATCGAACGAAATGTAAAAAAAATTTCGGGTTGGTTCGGCAGGAATTCCTATCCAATATTTTCGCCAGGGTTGATATATCCGATATTTTAACATAGTTAAAACACTTAATCTCATTTGCTGTTTCACAATTATTTTCTGTACGCAAGTGAGCTATTCGCTTATTTGAACGAAACGCATTTTTTTTCTCTTGAGTTGGAGATTTCGGTCGCAACTGGTGCTGGGGTCTCCCCATGCACTCTCTTCCAACTTCTAACTTTAAGATCTTCCTGATTCGCGAATGCGATGGCAGTGATTGTATAGGATTTGCACATCCCGATGCCTTCCTCACAAGGATTATTTTCAAGAACTTGAAAAGTCAATTTATTTAAGGTTAAGTTTACTCTCGCGCCATATTCTGGGACTGTTTCTTCGGATTTCTTCTTTACGTCAGCCAAGTCTTGCATAAGTTGACTAATATTCTCGCCCTGAGAATAAATTTGATCTAAAATTTGCAAAATTTCGTCCAAGGTAGACCCTCTTCTATCCTGAATGTGTAATCGCGCTTTTCCCATGATTTTAGTTTTAATGAGCACAGTAAGACACGGAGTGTCAGAAGGATGGTTCAAGGAGATCGCGGCTTGGCACTGATCGTAGAACATAGAGACGGACATGTTTTTTCCGTAAAAAATGGAAATCATTCCTTGAACGATTTTAGAAATTTTATTGAAATCTTTAGTCCCGGTTAACGCGTGACAATCTGTTGAAAATGAATGAGAGATATAGACTGACGTTTGATCACGTTGTAAGGGTGAGTAATTTCCGTTATCTAAAAATGGTGATTTTTCTGTATTGTTCCTAAAATGGATCACAGAACTCGTGGAAGCTATCGCATTCGGATCAACAGGGTCCTTATTAGAAACTCGTTTCCTATTTTTTTGATTTTGGAATCGCAGTTCCAGTGTCACCACTTAACGAGAATGGAGAATCGCAATCCCCACCTCTCTTTGGGCTTCGCAAGTTATGCATTTTAATTTATTAAGCAAAACTTACTTGTGATTTGAATCCAAATATTTTGCACTCTTATTTTAAAACTTATTTCTCTTTCGTCTTATCACAATTGAAAATCGCTGGACATTATAATTTAGGACACAAAAGACGAGAGAAAGCACTACACAAAATGTTGATTTAAAATGTTCTTGATGATCTTGAAGGTTCCAGCTTGAAGGTCTAATTTAAGTCCTTGGAGATTCGCTGAAGTACTGCAATTCAGGAGGTCCCACGAAGCCGCAACTCTTCATGAGTTCAGTAATCCAGTTGAATATCCAGGATTTAATTATCCATGAAGCTTACGGTTATTGAGGAATATCTGATGGCTCTTTATAACCGTGAACGATCTTGGTGCAATTTTACTACACCCTTGGCTACTGAAAGAAAGACCATCCAAAACCCTAGTAGGAGATCGCAGATTTCACGAGGAAGTCTTGGATTTCTTTTACGTGACCTCAGACGCGTCAGTGGTCCAAGAACTAATCGATCCGCCACTGGAGCATTGAACGTGTTTTGCTGAGTAGAAAAGTCCACGTTTAATCAGACAAACATCCTTAAGTCTGAACTAGTGACCTATATTTTTCGCGATACAGGTGAATCCCACACAGCTGCCACCAATTTGTTACGTCCCAGGCGCTGCAATCTATGATTGTCTTGTAGAGCAGCGCGCTGATACGCCGAAAGGAGACGATTCGTTACCTGTCGTTGAACGATTGAAACGATTAGCCGCGAAAATAGGTCAGGTTCAAATAAATGATGACACTGAACACTGTATTTATCCTTGTAATAAAATCAATCGTTTTATCATGAAGTCTGGTAGACGTGGCTGATATTCAGAAGCTGATATGAGGTATCGATGAACAAACACACCTCCGAGATTCTAAAAAGTTTCTGAGTCCGAGACTGTACAATAATCGGAGAACCTAGAGTCGCAGGTTCAAGCTTGAAAAGGCACGCGCCGAGATACAATATTCTGAAGTTTTCGTGCTCTGCATCTATATTTAAGAGCTCATTTAAGGCGGGATTTATCCCTACTCTTAGCTTTTACCCAATCGGAATGCTAACGACACTCAATGTTAGTGCCGAATAACCAATCATGAATGAGGTCACTTTGCTCCTCCAACTGGTATTAGGCAATTAAAGTGAGTGGCAGTTCAAGGAATCGGGTCCAAAGTTCACGTCCATCATAGGTCACGTCAATCACTTTGAGTGACCGTTTTTCTGTTTGAGTGTCCAAGGGTCGCTTTTTTATGGCGTCTGGCTGGCGCCATGACCCATTAACGATACTAAAAATAGCTCAAGGTCTCGAGTTTCTAACCTTAAATTCTCTTTAGACAGTGAAACTGCGCAGTACTACACGGGAAAAATTTATCCGTAAAAAAGTCACGAACTAGTAGCTAGGTCTCGGATATGAGAAAAATTCATCGGATATTGATGTATCTTCGTAAATAATCTGAGAAATTTGACAAAGAATTGACGAACTCGATGTAAACATTCTAAAACGGTTCATCACTTTTTTTTACGTGATTGATTACAAAAATATTACGAGTGATTGGGAAAAGATTCTCAGAGCACTCACGAGCTTGCCCGACAAATCTGGGAACTAGGAAGTAGGTTCGCCGCGCACACACGCTTGCCTAAACGCGCGGTGTGTATGTGTGCACGTATGTGTGCTTCAAACTCTTCGGATCAGTGACTAGAAGTTTTATAATACCTATTTTGTTTGGCCTCGATGGCTGCGCGTGTTTACGCACTCCTGGTTTATGTTTAGAAACTTGGTGAGTCAGCAGTCTTGGAGGGTTCGAATCTTCTGAGTTGCGAATTTAGAAATTAAATCAACCAAATAACGAAAACATAATTAAATTGAAACTCGATACTTAATTGAATCTTAGTTCCCTCACTTAAAATAAACCTATTATTTTCGTTGCTATTCATATATCAATAATAATCATAATGAATTTAAATTTCAAAGATTTTTCGGGTTTCAATCGTGTGCGAAACTATGAATGTTGCCGACATTTCGTGAACATTGCAGTTCACTTCTTCAGGAAAGGTCGGCAACATTCATAGTTTCGCACACGATTGAAACCCGAAAAATTTTGTAAATTTGAATTTATTATGATGAATCATCGTGAAAGTATTAAATCTAATATTAATCATCTTAATAATTGTTCATTTCTTGCGTATTCTGATTTGTTTTAGGCTCTTTGAACTTTTCCATTCAAGAAATTACTAGTCTAGAGAGTATTTAGTAAATGGGTATTAGCGCTTGAAACTTTAATTCTCAAAACGGCGCATGCCGTTACATTTTTCGATATGGACGCATGCGCACTGAAAGTTTCCATTCGGACGTAATATACGCCAAATGACGTAGAAAACTAGAGAGGTAATATTGTGGTAATGTACGCGTAGAAAACCACGTATAATACGTGGAGTATTATACGTTACCATCCCTGGTCACACTGTGACACCGTCTCATTGAAAATTGAGTTTTTGTGAATTGAATAACAGTTTTCCATAAAACTTTTTCCGTGTTCATCACCTGAACATCTAGGGAACGTCCGAACATTAAGAAAACGACGTGAAAATTAAACTTGTTGTCACGATTTCAAGACGAATTCCAGAAACCATAAAATTCTAACCTCGAAAGTAAAACACAGTTTTGTCCGAACTGAATGACTTTTTTAATCAAACTTTTTCTCCCTGAATTCAGTAACTCAACCTCTCTGGGGTGGATCATACTTTTATTTTTTAATTATGTATTTCATTTCTCATCACTCTGTTAAGCCGAGTCAGACAGAGTAAAAAAAAGTGTCAACCCGACGTGATTACCTTCAGACAATATTTTCTCACAACTGGAATCTTCTTTGCAATCAACCTTTGTTGGTATCGATTAAGCAATACTACGTAAATGCCTCCGTCAGCTCGAAGGCAGAATTTCATTGTTCTTCAAATTGCGATTTACATGTAACACAATGTTTTTTCGCTCTCCTGTACAATTTCCATCATTTTATCAGTTACCCCCTGTTGCCATAGTCGTAAGTGCGAAAGAGATACCCTTATGCGCCATCTACTAGTGTCTCACTTGCACTCACGCTTCTCTATGACTACTATGAAGTTGACATTATGGTATATACATATATATATTTATATATGACATCACGTGCGATCTTTAATGTGAGATCACATTAAAAATCTCTTTTATTCTTAGCAGACTTTTCAAAGTAATAATAAATATTGCTGGTGGAGCCCTATAATATTGCATACATATATATTTATATGTAAATGCAAAATAATGTCGAAATTTTACAATATGAGAAGAATATATACAAATGAAGCTAACGATGATTTGCTTTTCTCATTGCATTATATAGTGATTCGTAGACGAAGTTTTCTCTGAAATGTCGAAGATGAAGTAAATCTTGACATTCTTGTTGTACATTATCTTTACGAATAAAATGTATCCCGCGCACATATTGTTCATTCTGAAAATGACTAAAGTTTTTGATAATAATCGCAGACAAAAAAGTCACTACATCAACTCAAAAAATTTGGTACTTTCCTAAAACGGACGTTTTTTCTTTTTTGAGCTGTAAAGATATTGACGAATTTTCCCATATAAAGGTCATAGAGTTTTTCAAATTTTATAAATTGATTTGTCTCTCAAATCGTCCCTTTAACAAAAAGTTGGATTAATATATATTTTAAATCTTCTTTTGTATTTTGTCAACGATTTCATATTGAAGAATTTTAAATTGGAATAAAATCTAATTCAAAATCCTATCTAACGTCCAATACTCAAGTTATGACTATTTTTTTTTCAAACTTTTTCTCGGGTGAACCAGGTTTTTCGTCATAGCCACGGACTAAGTCAAGTCACTGATGAGATGAGGATGTTATAAGTTATTTCAATACGTTGTTTGAAATCATTCACGATGATGTTGTAGGTACAAAATTAGAAGCATGGTGTAGTTTGTAGTTTGGCTTTGCCGCCGTTATCCTTACACAGCGGCCGTGATTGTTGAAAGTGAGACCAGTCGCCTCTGGATGCTTTCTTAGAGCTACCATGTATCACGCCATAGGTTCTTAGTCACTTGCTTCCTGATGGTCTAGGAGGTTTCTTACAATGCGACAGGTGTTTAATAAAACCGCCTTTTGAGCTGCCGCCAGTACCCTACTGACTCCTAAATGTTCAAGATGTTCAGTGCATCTTGCGTGCACAGTGCCTGTAGCCGAAATCACAATAGCATGAATAGATGCATGTTTCACATTCCTCCATATTGCCTTAACTTCATGCCTTAGCTCGCTATACTTATGAATCTTGGTTGTATAGGTTGCCTGCAAATTTCGGTCAAGCGGACAAGCAATGTCGATGATGTAGACTCTTCCACCTTTTTTCTCTCGCATCACGATGTCAGGTCGATTGGCTCGGATGTAATGATCCGTCTGGATAGTCACATCCCAATATAAGATGTAATCTTCATTTTCTAAAACGGACATTGGAATGTATCTATAGAAAGGCATCCATTCTGTTAAGAGTCCTAGGTTTAGGGCAATTTGTTGATGTACAATGCCCGCCACATCGTTATGTCTGTGCGTATATTCTCTTTGAGCCATTACGCGACAACCATCAATAATGTGCTCGATGAATTCGTGGGTATCTCCACATAATCGGCACCGGTCAACCACGTCTTGATGTAACACGTGTTTGCGATAATTCCTGGTGCTGACAACTCTATCCTGAATCGCAATGACGAATCCTTCCGTTTCTGGATACAGGAGTCCCTTTCTCAGCCAAATATTGGATGCCTCACTATCCACTTTATATTGATCTGGCGTTTTGGGGTGTTCGCTGTGGATGGCTTTCTGTCTCCATTGCGTTTCTAATTCCTCTATGTTTTCTGCCCTGATACTCAAGGCCTCCTCTGAGGACAAATTCAGGGGCGTGTAGTCAAGATCCGCTTTACAGATGGTGTTGTAAAGCGTAACACCTCGCTTGCTGTTAAAATAGTCTCGCAACTGTATAACTTGTGACTCACACAGTTTTCTGACATCCACAATGCCCCTGCCCCCTCTATGTCGTGGTAGAACTACCCTTTCAATTGCCGAATTCCTGTGGTGCATTCGGTGTTTCGTCATTTCTACGCGGATGATTCTGTTTAATCGTTCGAGGTCAGTGTTCGACCATTTGATGAGCCCAAAGGAGTACGTGAGAACAGGGATGGCATAGGTGTTGATTGCCCTGATCTTGTTTGCCGAGTTAAGAGAACTCTTCAGAACCAATTTGAGTCTTTTCGTGAAGGCAGTCGTTAGTCTTTTCTTAACTATCGTATGCTGAATACCCTTAGATTCGAGAATACCCAAGTATTTATATGACTCGCCCTCAGCCATTGCCTCGATGTCATTCCCGAAATCGTTCTCTATCTCTGCGGTCCCTAATTCTCCTCTGGTTAAATGCACTGTTCGGCATTTATCTAGTCTAAACACCATGTTGATATCATTGGAAAACTGCTTTGTAACATCAATCACTTGCTGCAGTTTCTCGTCCGAACTAGCGTATAGCTTCAGGTCATCCATGTATAGAAGATGGGTCACTTGATGACCATCCTCATTATCATTTACTCGGAACCCAAGAGACATGCTATTTAAAGTTTTGCTCAGTGGGTTCAACGCTAAACAGAACCATAAGGCACTGAAGGAGTCTCCTTGGAATATACCCGTCTTAATGCGTATTGATCTAGTTATCCTCGGTTGTCCATGATCAAAATACTTGATTCTTGTACCCCAAAGCATCATCGCACGACTTAGGAAGTCAATGATGCGTGGACAAATTTTGTATACTTTTAAGACTTCAAGCAAATAGTCATGTGGTACGGAAGGAAACGCTTGCTTGTAGTCAATATATGCCATGTGCAAGTTCCTTTGGTGTTTACGAGCTTGCGTCATGGCAACAGCGTCTATGGTGACTAGATCTTTACTGCCTCGGGAGTTTTTACAACATCCTTTTTGTTCTTCTGTAAGGATGTCATTCTCGTCACAGTGAGAATATACCTTATCTGCTATGACAGCTGTAAGACATTTATATATTGTTGGAAGACAGGCTATCGGTCGAAATTCAGATGGATTTTGAGCGTCTGGTTTTTTAGGCAACATATACGTAGTACCCTGAAGCATAAAGCCTGGCATCAGATCTGGATGTTCGATGATCTTCTGAAAACACCGTGCCAACGCAGGATGCACACTGGTCAGGTACTTGTACCAGAAATTATGCACCATGTCCGGACCTGGAGCTTTCCAGTTACATGTTTTTTTCAAAACCGCTGAAACATCTAAAGCTGTGATGTTCGTCAGCTCCATTTCAGGGTTATTGCTTGATCTTGCTTTCTATAGTTGGAACCACGCAGTGTCCAAATTGCTTCTGTTAGTTTTTCCCCAAACATCTGACCAAAAGTTAGTCATGTCTTCCAATTGAGGCACTTCGGTGTCTTGCTGGTTATTTTGCTTTACACTCAGTTCACGATAGAACCTTCTTTCATCTGCCTGAAAGATTCGATTTTGTTGCCTTGTTGCACTACTTTTCTTGTACCGACGCAGTCTAGCAGTAAGAACATCAAGTCTCTGCCGCTTGGAGACTGTAATCTCATCCAATATTGCTGGTGTCAATGTCTCGATATTCGATTTCCTTTCTTATATTGAGTCAGTCGACCCAATTTGCACCTTACTTTGCTGACATCCATATCCAACCTGATCTTCCATGGCGGATCTCGCTCCTGTCTTGGGGCGAAGGCTGCATTTATTGGCCTAGTTCTGCGGCCCCACGTCCTAACGGTTGCCACAGCTGCACAGTATACAAGAGTTTGCACCTCTAACGCATTTTGTGTTGCGTTCAAATGCATAGGTAAAACCTTGCTGTTTAGGTGTTCTATTAGTACACGCAGATCATTTGTGATGTTGTTCTTGGGCAGTGAATGCCTTTGTGTTGGTTCTACATGTCTGAACTCTAGTAGAGCATGACCAAAATTCCTTTCAAGGTGCTGTAGATATTCTGGGACTTCGCTGTTTATATCATCGTTTATAATATCCGGATGTGGTTCTAGTCCATCCGGTACTTGATGTTCATTATCCCTAGCACCTATGTCTTCAGCTGCAATCAAGTTTTCGTTTTCCACATCTTCCAATGGAAGTTCATCAATAGGAATCTGCTGTTCCACTTTCATTTCGATGGCAGCTATTTCAACAGCCGAAAGCAATTTGTTCACAGATATTGAGCGTTTTTGATCTGCTAGATTCTGCTAATTTATTCTTGTGGCTAGCCGTGAGTACTTAAGTAAGAAGAGACGATGATGTTCTCTCCTTACACTTTGCCCACTTTTCTTTGCCAAAAAATAAAAGCGCATCACATCTCTGTTCATATGGTATGTCCATTTTAATCGCTTCCTTGGTTGTTGAACCTCGGCTTCTGGCACTGCTTGTATTACGCCATCTACCTCTGGAGGATGTGGTGGTGCTGGATCATCACCAGGTTGAGGAAGAACATCAATTGCCACTGCTTGTGCGTGTAACGCGGCTTCCTCTAACTGCTGTTCTTTGCCGTTGTTCTTCCACTCCAAATCAACCTGCTGTTTAATCTCCATTGCTCGATCTTCTCAGATGAGTAGATTAGTCCTGATGTCCTTCACCTTAGCGATAAGATCTCTCAATGCTACTTTCTCTATTTGAGGATACTTTGCGGCAAATTTCGTTCTGAAATTTGGTCTTTTTTTGCGTGATGTTTCAAACTTCGCACTTTCATAATAGAGACGCATCAATTCCTCATTCATTGTGGTATCCCACTTGATGCTCTCCCACGGTATTTCTGTTGAAGTGGTTGGCTGCAAATAGCTAACGCTAGCCAAAGCATCCTCAGCAGACGCAGTTGATGTTTCACTGCTTACCGTATGTCGCAGATGTTCTTGCTGGCCAGCTGTTTGATTGGTGACATCTGCCTGACCATCTCGCAGCTCACCATCACCACTGTCCCGCATGCTGTGGCCCCCAGCGGTGGCTCCAGGGGCGCCCCGACGATCCTCGGGTAGCGACAAGCGTTTCAAAATTTTTAAAATACTCTCCATTTATGGGTTTTGGTGTTCCTCTTAGTCACTTTCCTCTTCGTTCTCTGCCTGTCTGGCATGGGAAACCCTGTCAGTAGCAATGCTACGGCCAACATAGCCTTTAAATTCATGAGAGGAATGCTCAAGCCCTACCGCGACGACAAAGCGAGAACACCTTCGGTAGGGTCAAGTTATTATTATTATTCTTATTATTATATCATTAAGCCATTTCCCTTTTGGGGTAGGCATGACTTGCTCGGTGAGGAAGGGAGGAATATGGGGTAGGGGGTATAGATTTTTTAGATTGATCTAGAATTCTCGTGTTATTTATTAAAATGACATGTTTGATCTGCAACACTGCTCCAACCCAGGTTGCTGATCAATCTCTCTAGCGATCACCACAAGTAAAGAGCCTCACAAAATTGTTATGTGTGGTTCCCCACTTGAGCCCATTAGTCCTGGCATACTACTCTAGCTTTCTTCACGTCCATGCATTTTTTTATGCAAGCTCTCGTGTATCTATGGCTTCTTATGTCTCTTCGGATTAATGTCTAATTCAGATTCTTACCATCTTTTCGGCGGTCTACCTCTGGGCATTCAGCCATCTACTTTACCTTTATACACTTATTTGGTCAGACGTTCATCTTTCATTCTTCCAACATGTCCGAACGCGTTAATTTTACTCTTGTCCTTTTCTTGACAGGTCCATGTCTCACCACCGTATAGTACATTTGGTACACATATAGAATTATGTATGGTCATTTTAAGTTTTTTGATATGTTTTTACTCTGAGAATGGACCCTGCTCTATCGATAACCTTCTTACCATCATTTATGCGCCTATCTAACTCCCCATCTATTTTTCCGTCGCTAGTGAATAGGCTACCCAGATATACGTACTTGTCAACTTGTTCTGATCTCTCATCATCTAGGACAATGCCCCACATTGTTTTCTTACTTTTTCCTTCAAACATCATGATTTTTGTTTTATTTACGTTAATTTTGAGGCCCATGTTCTTCATGCTTGTAGATAGATAAACGCTTATTTTTCAGCCTGCTGGTCTTAAAAAATTGACTTGCTTACACTTGCATTTTTACAGATTTTTCTTAAAACTAACCCTCAAAAACTAACATCCATCCATTCCTTATCTCTAAGCCGCACGCTCTTATCGCCTTGCCTTCCTCGCTTCGCCTCGGCTCGCTCGCATGTCCCTACTTTTTCGCATTGCCTCGCTTTCCAGCCTCTGTTTTTGCTCTAAAACCTACTACTCATCTGCTATTTACAATATTTAAACCTTACTTATATCTACTTTATCTCCTATTTACAATCTTTCCGTCTCCATTCCTCTTCCTCCTTCCTTCTCTTCATCTCCATCTTACCCAACACTCCCTTCACCCATGCTACTGCCCTTTTTCCCCCTTTTCATGCAACACACTTCTTTCCACTTCTACGCACTCCTCCAACCAGTGCTCCACTATTGCATCCCCCTTCCCACACAGTTCACACATCCTCTTCTCCCGAGAGAGCCAGAACCTATTGTAACCATCCATGCACCAACACCTCATCCTCGTTATAAGCTCCTGACTTCCTTTCTCTCCTTTCTCACATAAATATTGCGCTCTTGCCCTTGGTATAATCCACACATAGTTCCCGTTAAACCTTGACTCTCTCATTCTCTCTTCTCCTTCTGTATTCTCTCTTTCTATGCCGTTTTGGTTAACCAAGTCATAAACCTTCCTTCCTTCCTCGTGCACCCTTATCACTTCATCCATCTGTAGTCCTTTCATTCTAAAATACCTTTCCCTCTCAGCCTCCATCTTTCCACCCCCTCTCCTGTTCTCCTTCTCCCACCAACACTCCCTAACCAGCCTACTTTCCCCCTCTTCCAAAAATTTCTCCTCATATTTACACGACCTGCTCCCTGCTAGAATCCCTACACTCGTTTTCCCCGTCTCCCTCGTGTCAATATACTTGGGCGTATTCATTGCCAACCCCAGGGTCCAGTTTACATACCTCTCCTGCGTTCTATTTACCTCTCCACTTTCCTTTCACCCCCACACCTCTACTGCATACAATAGCAAACTCATAACTAGCGAATCAAACAGTTTCATTCTCCATCCAAAATCATCTGCGAATAGCTTCTTTCCCAACCCCCACACCTGCCTCATCAACACATTTGCCCTCCTCACTCTCTCTTTTATGTGAACATCAACTTCACCATTCCTCCGAAACACGAAGCCCAAGTACACAAACTCTTTCACCTTCTGCAACTTCTTTCCCTTCCACTTTCACTCTCCTCCCTTATCCCTTCGCCCTCCTTTTCTGAACACCATAACCTTGGACTTTTCCACATTCAGCTCTAACCCCTTCTGATCCAGGTATCTTCTCAACCTCTTCATCATCTCCTTTAAGGCCTCCTTGCTATTTGCCAGCAACGCTATGCCATATGCATACGCTAGTGAAAAAACTCTAACCCCTCCTATCCTGACTCCTCCTACCACACCGGCCTCCAGCTTACATTCCATATTCGCAATTAAAATCGCAAAAAGCATTGGGCTAAGTGGACACCCTTGCCTCAACCCCCTATCCATCCAGAATCCCTCCGAAATCCCCTCCTCTCCTCTTACCTAGTCTTCGGTCTCTTCATATATCTCCCTTACCCTCTCAATTAGGCCTCTCTCCACGCCCCTATCCTCCATCGCCTCCCACAACCTCCCCCTATCCACCGACGGAAACGCGTCTTTGAAAGCCACAAAAAACGCGTACACTCTCGTCCCCTTCTTCGCTAATTCTCTATCCACCACGTGCTGCAGAACGTAGATATTGTCGATAGTACTCCTACCCACCCTACATCCCGCCTGCGTCTCCGGCAATATTCCTTTCCCCCCTTCGTACTTTCTTCACTACCTCCTTCAGCCTCTCCCTAAACTCTTGTGTACTAAACAGCCATGCTTCGTTCTCTACCTCATCCAGCCCTGCTGCTTTTTCCCTTTACAACTTCCTTATCTGCTTCTCTATCTTCTCGTCATTCAACTCCTCCGTCTCTGCCTCCCCCGTTCTTCTACTTCCCCCATCCGTCTTCCTTGAATCTGAGCCATGAAATGATTCTTTGAAAAATTCCCTCCACTCCACACTCCCTATCTTCTTGCTAACCCCCACCCTACGCTTCCTAAACCTATTTATTATCTTCCAAACGTCCCCCTCTGTCTTAACATTTGCTAACTCCTCTTCCAGATCTTTCCCTTTTCCTGTTCTTTCTTCTTACACATCAATCCAAACCCCTTCCTCATTTCTACGTACTCCTTCCTTCTCGCATAAGCCTCTTTCCACTTCTTGTACTTCCTCTTCACCTTCCTTTTCATCTTTTTACATTCCCTATCCCACCACGGCTTCACCTTTCCTTTCTTCTTCTTTCTAAATACCTTCTTTTGCACATACCCTCAACCTTCTCTTTCAGATCCTCCCACATCTCTTCCACCGACTCCCCTCCAAAGCGTACCTTTCCTAGCTGCTCCTGATACTTCTCTATCGTCTCCCTCGTCCAGGTCACCCTCTCCCCTATCGAGACTTCTTCCCCGCCTTGTCTTTCGCCACCCTCACCTCTTATCCACAGACTTAATGACTGATGGTCCCATTCCACCCTCCTCTCTACTGCGACTTTTTCCGTCTCCTCCCATCCTTGCATATTCATAACCACATAGTCTATCACCGATACCCCCACCTTACTTACATATGTGTAATCTCCCTCTTCGTCCCCAGTTGCCATACCATTCGCCACCGCCCAGCCTCTATCCTCCATCCAGTCCCTTAGAATCTCCCCCTCCTTATTTATTATCTTATCCTTCGATTTTCTTTCGAAGGTCTCCCCTTCCCTGTAAAGTCCCCCTTCGCTCCCCATCCTCGCATTAAAGTCTCCACCCAGTACCACCATACCCTCCTCTCTTTCGCCCAGCAGGTGTTCCACCCTTTCTTTAATTCTTCCCATCCCATCCTTATTGTACACTGTCACAAACTTACACGTTATCCCTCCTATTTTTATTTCCCTCATTTGCACTTTCTCCCCTCTTCCTCTCCATGAACTTTTTCCTCTAATCCATCTCTAACCCCGGTTATAACTCCCCCACTGGCCCTTCCTTTCTTCTTCACTCTGACTGCCTCCTGGAGTCTCCACCTATACCCCCTTGGCAGCTTTGGTTCTATTCTATCCCATTCCTTTCTTTCTACCCACGTCGCTACCAGTCCCACATCATCAAATTCCTGGATATATCGCCAGAACTCCTCGTCCTTCTTCTTTACCCCTACTACGTTCCAGTACAGCACCTTCACTACTCCTTTACTCTGCATTACCCCCACCCCCAACTTCTTCCGAAACAAATCCCTCTGCACTTCCTTCAACACCTCTTTCTCCTCGTCCCACACCCACATCTTTTCGTCTACTCTTATTTTCCGATATCCTACCTTCGCCGATCTCCCTTCTCTCCTCCACCTCTTAGCCCTGTCGTACAGCATTTTCTGCACATCCCTTTCCTTTCTCGTCAAATCATGATCGATGAAAACTCCCTCATCCTGTATCCTGTTCTTATTTCGCATTACCCCCCAATTTTCTTCCCAGCTCTCCAACTCCACAACTGCCACTTCCTTCTCCTTCCTCCCCTCCAACTTGATTTTCCCTACCCTGCCTTCAACCCACCCTATGGTCTGTAAAAGCTCTCCCACGTCCTCTCATTCTTCTCCACTCTTTAGCTTCAACCCTCTTATCCCGATATTATTTCTCCTGTCTGCCTTTTCTTTTCTCTCCATTTTCAACTCCATTGCCCTTATCCTTTCCCTATCCGCCCTTTCCTCCTTTTCATTCCTACGCTCTCCTACTTTATGTTCTATCATTTCTCTACCCTCTCCCAAATACCTATAGTCTCACTCCCGCCACTCTCGGCTCCTAATTCCATTTTCGTCCTGCCCTCCACCTTCTCAAGTCTCTTTTCCGTCCTTTCCTTCCACAACCTGATCTCCTCTTTCTTCTCTTTCCTTTCCCTCTCTAACCCTTCTATTCTCTCCCTCAGCTCATTCACCTCCTTTTCCCATCTCTCATCTCTGATTCTCAAGTCCTCCCTCATGCCTTCCATCTGCTCCTTAATCCCACTCACTTTCTCCCTCATGCCTTCCATCTGCTCCTTGGTCCTCCTCACGTCCTCCCTCAGCCCCCTGATCACGCCTACCAGCATCCCGAGAGCCTCCTTCTCTGGCATTCCCTCCCTCTTTTTAAAAGGACTCTTCAATTCGATTTCGTCCGGACTCTCTCGGCTGTCTCTCTTCCTCTTCGAGAGATCCTCCCCGTCACTTGTGCTCGACTCTCTCTCCCTTACATTCTCGCTTCCTTCCTTCCTACCATTCCGCCTTCTCCCTCTCCCCGACGCGTTACTCGCCTCCGAACCACGCGCTGTTGTCCGTCGTGGAATGCGGGAAATTTCTTCCCCGTCTATTTCACTAGCAACACTTACAGCACTCTCACTGCTATCCTCCTGCTCTGCCGTCGGTAACTGGGACCTCTCCATGCAGTACCCACCGCAGCCGACAGATGTCTCTGAAGACTCGCCGCCAAATTTTCCCTTTATTTTCCTTCTTTTTTTTCCTTTTCTATTCCTCACAGCTCCTGCAGACACCTTTTTCTCTGCCTTAACATCCCCTAACTCTGCTAGAACCACCCTTGACCCCCCAAAGGCCCAAGACTCCCGACCACAAACTCCTCAGACTTTTTGCCACCCTAACCTCACTTTCTCTACCTACCTAAATTCCACCTCACTCCCACGCAAAAAAAAACTTATAATCTCCCCAATTCACCGCACACAACTCTACTAACCTCCTGGGCTTCCACCCGCACACTCCACTCACACCTTCCACACAAATTCCGTAAAATCCTCTCACCACCTGTCACCAAACACGTTCTCACTTCCGCCACCAACATGCAAGTCCTTCTTCATGCTTGTATTAAGCTTATTTAACATCTTTGCAAGTCCTCGATTGATTCTGTCATAACAATCTAGACACTTATCCATAAATATAATAAATAGCCATGGCGACATAACGCATCCTTATTTCACGCTTTGCATAATATCGAACCAGTCACTCAGTTTCCCATTAACCCTTACACTCGCTTTACTACCTGTATATATTGTTTTTATTGCTTGCAGGAGCCATCCATTGACTCCGTATCCTTCAAGGACTTCCCAATGTTTACTTCTATTTACCTTGTCAATGTTTTTTCTAGGTCAACAAATGCACACAAAACTTTCTTTCCTACTCTCAAGCTTTTTTTTGCGATTTGTCTTAAGGGTGTTGGTTAACTCTGACTTGGAATTTTTTTTATAGGCACGGCACTGACTCCATATATAATTTTTGCCAAGTATTTGAGAGCGAAAGAAAGAAAACTTGTCAAATATCTATTGTACCTCGAGTCCATAATCTTGCTCCATCTCTCTTCTCCTTGTCTTACTAATAGCTCTCATTCTATGTTCTGCCAATCCAGAACCCCTTCCTGTATATCACAAGCCCCCCTCATTTTTTTTCTTTCTTCCTCCCATTTCGAATTTCCCAAATTTCCTCTCTTCTCCTTGTTCCGAACTTCGTCCAAGCATACTTGTGCTATTCTACTCCCCTCTCCCCTTTTCAGCTTCTCTTAAAACCTCCAGACTGTCTTAATTTGTCTCGTTACCATTTTCTCCCTTCCTAGTTCTTCCCTCAACATGTATCCTGGGCAACTCCAGCTAACCCCCATTACCCATCTCAGAAATCTCTCATGCATGCTTTCCACTTTCCTATGTTCCTTCCATCCCCAGACCTCTACTCCGTAAAACAACACCGCCCAAACCAATGCATCAAACAACCAGACCCTCATTCTCCAATCGTCATTGAACCTTCTCTTTCCTATACCCCATACTTTGCCCATTACTTTGCTCGCACATTCGATTCTCTTCCTCACCTGCACCTCGTTTCCCCCTCCTGCCTCAAACCAAAAACCTAAGTAACAGAACTCCTCCACACTTTCCACTGTTTGTCCGTTCATCTTCCAAACGTAACCTATTTTGGTCTTTCTACTTCTGAAGCACATCACCTTGGTCTTCCCTACGTTACCCGTCAGTTCTTTTGCTCCCGCATACTCTTCGAAAATTCTTATCATTAGGTTCATCCCCTTCTCATCGTCTGCTAATAGAACTACGTCGTCCGCGTATGCTAGAGAGTATAGTTTGCTATTACCCAGAATCGTCCCCCCTTTCCCTTTTACCGTTAGCTTCTCCTCTAAGTCTGCCAGCAGCATATTAAAGAGCAGCGGACTCAACAGGCACCCCTGCCTAAGACCTCTTTCTGTCCAGAAAACCTCCCCTTTTTTCCCCCCTATCTTCACCCTAATCCTGGTTTCAGTAAAAATTTCCTTTATCCTCTTCACTAACCCTTCCTCTATTCCCCTCTCTTTCACTGCCTGCCATAGAACTTTTTTATTCACTGAGTCAAAAGCTGCTTTAAAATCTACGAACAAGCCTACTAATTTCCTTTTTTTTTCTCCCTAAGTTTCTGTTAACCAAGTAGTTGAGTACGTAAATGTTATCTATTGTTCCCATCCCTTTTCCAAATCCCGTCTGATTATGTGGGATACTTTGTTTCTCTTCTATCTGACTCTCCAACCTTTTTCTTAGAATTTCCGCGTATATTTTATAACCCAGTGGCATGAGGGTGATCCCTCTGTACTCTTCTACCTTCTTACCCTCCCCTTTCTTGACAAGCGGTACCACCAGCCCTGTCCTCCACTCCTCCGGCCACCCTTCTCCTTTCCAGACCTTGTTGCAGACCTTCCACAGCCCTTCCCTTATCCCTTCTCCAAACTTTATCGCTTCGTTCTCCGTTCCATCCTCTCCTGTAGCCTTGTCTCTTTTTAGTCTATCTATCGCCTCATTCACTTCTTCTCTTGTTATTTCGTTCGCTTCCTCCATTTCTCCCTGGACTGTCTTTCTATTTTCCCCTTTAATCCAATTTTGTTCTCTCCCTAGCTGACCCTTGAAATAATCCGTCCATTCATCCATTTCTATTTCTTCATTCACGCCCTTCCTCCTCTTTCCCTGTTTATCGCATCCAGGACCCTACCTTCTTTGATTGCTTTTTCTACTTCTTCCTTGTATTTCTCCTTTCCCCTTTGCTTTTTCCCTTCCAGCATCCTCTCATGTTCTCTTTTTCTCCTATTGTACTCCGCCTTCTCTATTTCCCCTTTCCTCCATTTTCTTACATACTTTCATTCTCTCCTTACTCTCCCTGCATTCCTCGTCCCACCAGCCTCTCTTTCCCTCTTTTCTTTCTTCTTTTGTACATATCTCATCCCTCACCTTCTCAATCGACCCTTTCAACCTTTCAATTAACGAGTCTACTCCCTCCTCCTTTTCATATCTAACATTCTCCTTTTCCATTTTCTGTTCAAACACTTTTAATTTATCTACCCCTCAGACTCCCATTTTCGTGTTCCTTCCCCCACCCCCCTCTTTCCTTTCTCCCTCTGCCGCTCTCATAGACGCCACCTTTCAGTGCAGCTATTACTGGGAAGTGTTCTGACCCTATCTCATTCCCTACATTCATACTGCATATCATATTCCTCATTCTTTCTTCCGCCAGGATGTAGTCTATTACTGTTTCTCCCTTACCTATAAATGTAATTTCTCCTTTCTTATCTACTTTCATGTTGCCATTACATATAAACCATCCGGTTTCTCCTATTATGTCTAGTAACCTCCTCCCCTCCCGGTTTGTCTCCCGATGTTTGGAGCTCCTTATATATGCCTCCTTTTCTTCATCCCAAGTCCCTCCCCCTTGCTCTCCAGTCCAGGCATTCAAGTCCCCTCCTATCAAAACGAATTCTTCGTTCTTTCCTCCATCCACCTCCTTATTACTCTCCAACCTTCCTCTTCCCCTCTTCTTCTATATACACAAACCACCGCTATTTAGACTTTCCCAATTATAATCCTTCTTGCCATTGTTCCCTCCTCTTCTTCCCTGTCCTTCTCTGTTCTACCTTTTACTGCCAATTCTTTTCTCACCCCTGAGACCATGCCGCCCATCCCTCTACCTTTAACGTGTTCCTTTCTTGCTTCTTGCATTGTCCACACATAAGCTATTTTCACTTTTTTCTCCTCCCTTCTCTCCCCTATCATCCTCACTTTTCTTCCGCCTTGCTTTTTGGAAACCCCTCTGTTTTCTCTCTAGCCTCTTTTGTTTCTTCCTTCCTTCTACCTTTCTCAACTCTTTTTCCCTTCTTCCTTATTTCATCTACTTCCTCGTCCCAGACCCACTCCTCCCCATTTATCCATAATCTGTCTCGCCCTATCCATACCATGCATCCCTTTTTCCTCTCTATCCATGCTCTCTGTTCTATTTGCCATCTCCTTTCCCTCTTGGATTTTCCTCTTGGAACGTTGTATTTCTGACGATTATTTAATAAATTCTAATAATTGAACCTATGACCCGGAGAATTTGTTTTCATTCTCCTTGATGAGTGAAATTCTTAATCCTTTTCCTCTCTCTTCAAGTCAAATCCTCTTCAATTCTCTCCCTTCTTCCTTTCAATAATTTTTTGTTCTTCATAATTTTCTTTTTCTCCTCCTCACTTCCTCACTTCCTACTTTTACTACAAACATTCCTTCTTTTCCTTCCTTCGTCATTCCTACTCTCTTAACTCCTTCTACCCTTACCCGAATTCCAATATCTCTCAGCAGATTTTTCATTTCAATTTCCCCTGTTTCACTCTCTATTTTCAATCCCTTGACTACTATGTTATTTTTCCTCTTCGCCCTTTCTTCCACTTCCAACCTTCTTTCAATCTCACTCAGTCTCTTCTTCAATCTTTCATTCTCATTTTGCACGTTATCACTCCCTTCTACTTTTCCCAAACTCTCTGTTTCCTTCCCCATATGCTCATTCATAATTTCTAATTTGCTTACCCGTTCTTCCAATTGTTTTATCTCCCTATTTCTCTGTTCGTCAGTCTCTCTCTGTCTATTCTCTATGCTCTCTAGTTTACCCCATACCTTGTCTTCCTCCTCTTTCCATAGTTTATCCCACTCTTCCCATTTTTCTCTTACTTTTCTCACTTCTCCCCTAACATCTTTCCCTTGCCTATTCATATCATCCAATCTCTCCCTAGTTTCCTCTCTGAACCCTTTTATGAGGGCTGCTAGCTTCTCAAACATCCCCCATCCCTGCTATCTCTGTCTGGTGTTTTTCGTTTAATCTTCACTTTCTTGTTATCCTTGTCCCTTTCAGAGTCATCTTCCCCTTCCTCTCTTTTTCTTTTACCTTCACTTTTACTGCTAGTCACGTTCCCCTTTTTTCGCCATTCATCCAGACTCCTATTCGAGCCCGCGCTACCTAGCCTGTTGAGGCGCTGTAATTTTGAAGGTCTCCCGCGTTTCTGGCTCGTGCCTGATCCCCTTCTCTCAGCTGATCCGACCCTGG
Organism: Andricus quercusramuli; assembly: GCA_932178445.1. Classification (NCBI taxonomy): domain Eukaryota; kingdom Metazoa; phylum Arthropoda; class Insecta; order Hymenoptera; family Cynipidae; genus Andricus; species Andricus quercusramuli. The sequence goes on along the minus strand of CAKNXH010051924.1, from coordinate 19,553 downwards.
TCGGTGTCTCGAACGTCTCCTCATGGCTACTGTCAATTTCTCCCTTCACCCCAATAACCGCGCTCTCAGCATCGTCCGCTCTTGCTTCATCCACTCCCTGCCCTCTGTCGCCCGTTTGTGGACTTCGTATGGTCGGCATTCCTACCTTACATAATAGTCCTCGATGTTTTCCGCTCTTAGCTTGCCTACCTCTTGCCCCCCTTGCCCGACAACTATTTTCTACTCCTAACCTCAAAAAAATTGCAAGTTCCAATTTTCCTTTCTCACAACTTATTTTCACCCTTTACACACTTGCCTTCACTCACCCTTCTTCCTTTACACCTGCTCTCCGCACTCACTGCCCTTTCTGCACACACACACGCTGATTCCCTTCACCAAAGCCAAAAAACGGAACACTTGACACAAAAGAGTTCTCTCACGATCGGTACCGAAAACGGAAGCCGAATAAAATCACTAAAATCAGTGCAATTTTGATTTTATTGATAATAATTTGATTTTAGTATTTTATTCAATTTATTGAATTCATTGAGTCATTTGATTGTATTTTTTAATAGAATAGTCAAATATTTACAATAAAAAATTAATAGGTTGAACAGAATCAATCAAATCAACAAACTCAATAGAATCAATAAAATAAATCAATGAAAACAATAAAATCAATAAATTAAATAAAATCACTAAAATCAGTGCAATTTTGATTTTATTGATAATAATTTGGTTTTAGTATTTTATTCAATTTATTTACTTCATTGAGTCATTTGATTGTATTGTTTAATAAAAAAGTCAAATATTCAATATAAAAAATGAATAGATTGAACAGAATCAATCAAATCAACAAACTCAATAGAATCAATCAAAAAAAAATCAGTGAAAACAATAAAATCAATAAATTGAATGAAATCACTAAAATCAGTGCAATTTTGATTTTATTGATAATAATTTGGTTTTAGTATTTTATTCAATTTATTGATTTTATTGTTTTCAATGATTTATTTTATTTTATTGATTCTATTGAGTTTGTTGATTTGATTGATTCTGTTCAATCTATTCATTTTTTATTGTGAATATTTGACTTTCTTATTAAAAAAGACAATCAAATGACTCAATGAAGTCAATAAATTGAATAAAATACTAAAACCAAATTATTATCAATAAAATAAAAAATAAAAAAATCAATAATATCAATGAAATGAATAAATTGAATAAAATCATTACAATCAGTAAAGACGGTGTAATTTTCATTTTATCGATAATAATTTGATTTTAGTATTTTAATCATTTTATTGATTGCATTGATTCATTTGATTGTATTTTTTAATACAAAATTTAAATATTTACAATAAAAAAAGCAATAAATTGAACAAAATCAATAAAATGAAATCAAGAAAATCAATAGAATCAATAAAGTGAATCAGTCAAAGCATTAAAATGAATGAATTTAATAAAATCACTATAATCACTAAATTCAGTGCAATTTTGATTTTACGGACAATAATTTGATTTTAGTATTTTATTCAATTTATTGACTTCATTGAGTCATTTGATTGTATTTTTCAATAAAAGTATCGGATATTCATACCGTTTTTCTTTATTTTATTAAAAAATACGATGAAATGAATAAAAAAAAAATGAATAAATTGAATGAAATCACTGAAATCAGTATAATTTTGACTTTATTGTTTATAATTTGATTTTTTCGATAATAGTGATTTTATTCAATTTATTGATGTTATTGATTCATTTCCCTTACGAGAAGATATGACAGGAAAAAATGATAGGTGTGTCACTTTTTTCCTGACATTTTTTTTCTGTCATTTTTTCGCGACCACAAGAAAATGACAGAAAAACGACAGGAAAAATGACAGGAAAACGACAGGCAAACCGACAGCCGAAAATGACTGGCCCTAATTGGCCATAATTTATAATCATATCGTGTGCTTAAAAATCGTGAGCTTAAAAAATCATTAACAAAAGAAAACTATTATGGGAATTTTCATGATGAAACACCTTTTTGTAGCCTGTGTCTAATTCCGAATTATCTTCCAACACATCAATTGTGGACTGTGTTCGATTTGCCATTTTAAAGCCATCTTATCCTTACAAGACGCTAAACTTAAGTACCACGGGCAACAATTTCTGATTATTTTCAACTTTCTTAATTCCTTTAACGAGTTCACTGCGTGCTCCCAGTTCCATGGTCCAACAAAGTATGGTTTCGCCACGTGCAACCTGCGACCCTTTGATTGATGCACTTTTTTTACATGCGCGTGGCGAGACCATTCTTTGTTGGATCATGGAATTGGGAGCACGCAGTGAATAACTCATTAAGGGCATGTGACACAGCCAAATACCTACATTACCGACCTCACTTTTTCAATTTTCCAAATTTTTTTTTGAATCTAAGAACTTTTTTTGTGAATAAAATATCGGGCTGAAACTTTGGAAAATGTATGAGAAGACAATAAACTACGTTTATGTACTTTATTCGATGAGGAATTTCGCAAAAAATTATTCTCGAAAAAATTAAAACTGGGTTCATTTTTTGAACCTAAGAACTTTTTTTATAAGTGAAATATCGGCTTCAAACTTTGAGAAATGCAAGAGCCGACAGTGAAGTACGTTTATGTACATCATTTGAGTATAAAAGATGCAAAAAGAAAAATTCCAACTAAATGTCAACAACGCTTGCCAGTTCGGTCGGTATTCGCAATGAGCACGAAAATGCGAAGTCTGGCGGCCACTGAACGAGGCCAATAGCGATTTCAATACTTACATAATTCAACACTGAAACAACATATTTCACTCAACTTTTATGCTGGACGCAACTTTCAAAAAATATTATTGTAAGAACACCCGACCATCAATCTTTGACAGCGTGGACCCCATATTTCAGATGTAGACGAGTCAGCTGATAGAGCCTCAATTAGTGGCCGCCAGACTTCGCATTGTCGTGCCCATCGCAAAAATACCGACCGAACTGGCAAGCGGAACCGGAGTTGACACTTAGTTGGAATTTTTCTTTTTGCATCTTTTATACTCAAATAATGTACATAAACGTACTTTACTGTCAGCTCTTGCATTTCTCAAAGTTTGAAGCCAATATTTTACTTATAAAAAAAGTTCTTAGATTCAAAAGATGCACCCAGTTTTAATTTCTTCGAAAATAATTTTTTGCGAAGTTCTTCCTCGAATAAGGTACATAAACGTAGTTTATTGTCTTCTCATACATTTTCCAAAGTTTCAGCCCGAAATTTCATTTACAAAAAAAGTTCTTAGATTCAAAAAAAATTCGGAAAATTGAAAAAGTGAGGTCGGCAATGTAGGTATTTGGCTGTGTCACATGCCCTTAAGGGAATGAAGAAAGTTGAAAATAATCTGAAACTGTTGCCGGTGGTACTTAAGTTCAGCGCTTTGTAAGGATAAGATGGCTTTAAAATGGCAAATCGAACACAGTTCACAATTGATGTGTTGGAAGATAATTCGGACTTAGACACAGGCTACAAAAAGGTGTTTCATCATGAAAATTCCCATAATAGTTTTCTTTTGCTAATGATTTTTTAAGCTTTATGGGAAATTTCAAATGATAGAGTATTTCCATTAAGGCATAAAATTTCAAAATGGCCGAATAAGCCAGGGAGAGCACTCGTGCTTTATACATTGAATCCCATGTAATATACTTTTCGAGGATCAACTAATTCTTTTATTTTAAGAAAATGGTACTTTCGTGTTTTATTGTGAGTTGTACGAAGAACAAAGCAAGGGACCATGGAATATCATTTCATCAAATTCCACGTATCATAAAAAAAAAGCATGCCAGACCAGGTGGAGCATACACTTTTCAGGAAAAAATAGAGTTATCCAAAAAAAGACGTGAAGAATGGATAAGTGCGATTAAACGTGGTCTATTTTAAGTGAGTTGATGATAAGAAATGCAACAATTTGCTCAAACCATTTTATATCAGGTAAGATAAATTAGATACATTTTACACAAGGCTGAAGTAATCAAGTTCTAACCTCCAAATTCAATTGCCTCATTTTACTCAATAAATATTAGCATTAAATATTTTTTAAATACTTATCGGTACTCTGGTTTTAAATAAAAGTGTTAATACAGAAGGAAAAAGTGTTCACTCTGATAATTTTTGCGTAATACAAAAGTTTCAAATGTTTACGTTAGTTGAAGTTACTATTTGAAACTTTCATTGTACGCAAAAGTTATAAAATTCAGTACTTTCTCCCTGTGCATACATACTCTAATTTAAAGAAGGATTACTGCTCAGTGCCTAAAAATGATTTAATTCTAGTATTTATTCAGTAAAGTGAGGTGACACGATTTTGAAGTTAGAGCTCGAGTCAAACAGCCTTCCCGTTACAATTCGCTGCAACTCGCTGCAGTTAATGATAAATGAACGTGCCCATACTAACCTCACCACGCACTATAAAGTTGTCATCTACCTTCTTGCACTCAACTTTTTCAACAAATCCGGCTTCGTAAAACTTAAAAGCCTCTAAGCTTTTATAAGCTTTCAATTGTTTGTACGTGTAATAACTATGAGATCTCGTAAAATACGATACAAGATCGAGCTCACTCACTATGGGTACATCACTAATACTTGTGGAAAATTCCTCACTTTTCAGAGCGTAGGAATCTAAATTGTCAATTGCACTTAGTTTATTACAATAACGGACCTTCACTTCACCAGATAAACTCAAAAAGTATTCACTAGACGTGTTTAATTTGCCGATAAACACAATTCTTTAACTATGATAATACACGCCCCAGATAACAATACGTGCCTGCACGCGATCAGCCCGACGGGCTGGAAACCAGCGTGCCTGCTAAATTCACGCGACAGGCCGGCAGAGTCGGAATGCGACCGAAAGGCGGATAACGGCAGGCAACGGTCCAGTACATTAGACGCCCGTCGGGCTTGCAAACGGCGAGGAACGACGGGCCTGCGATTTACGCGACCGCTGCAAGCTGATAGTGCAAGAAGTTTGAGATCAAAAACGCGCATGCGCGTTTTGGATCAGCTGTTCTTGTCGTGTTTCATCTCGTGTGGCGTTCACTCCCGTGAATTTTCGCTCGGATGTGTACGATTTGCAAACAATAACTGTTATTCGTTCCAGATAAAATAGAAGAATAAGTAATCCACTTGTAAATGGAGTAATCCACCTGGAATACGGAGTAATCTACTTGTATAACGGAGTTATACCTTTCATCGTTTGCGGTTTTTGGTATTGTTTTGGCTGTGTGTGGAACAAGAAATTTGTTAGCAATTTTTTGCTGTCGGTGTCCTTCAAATCAACAAAAGTAGCAAATAGCACGAAAGGTAATGAAATTCTGCGTATAATAATAATATAAATTTCAAGTTGAAAGAAAAATGTCAATATTATAAAAAGATATTTTTATAATATTGACATTTTTCTTTCAACTTGGACTTATTATACGCAGACTCTCGTCATTACCTTTCGTGATATTTGAAAATTGTTATTTTATTTACATAAAAAAAGATGTTTTTAATTTTAATCTACTCGCACACTCAGCCTGCAATTTACCGGACCGTCGGGCATGCAGTTCGCCGGACAGCGTCGCTCCGGCCTGTCGGGCGGGCATATAGACATCAATGGTGTGCACATTAAGGTGCATATCTGCCGGCAAGTCGGTCCGATCGATCGGACCGCAGGCCGGCAGATCGCTTGCAATCGGCGGGCATTTTGCTATCTGGGGCGCGCCTATGTATACCATGTAATGTTTTCCCTGGCTTGTTCGGACCTCTTGAAATGACGTCACAAGTGGAAATACTCTATTCACGAATAAGTCTGCAAGTCGTCTATAATTTATAATCTTACACAATATTATTATAAATTATGGCCAATTAGGGCCAGTCATTTTCGGCTGTCGTTTTGCCTGTCGCTTTCCTGTCATTTTGCCTGTCGTTTTTCTGTAATTTTCTTGTGGTCGCGAAAAAATGACAGAAAAAAAATGTCAGGAAAAAAATGACACACCTATCATTTTTTTCCTCTCATATCTTTTCGTAAGGGTTCATTGTATTTTGTGATAAAATAAAGAAAATCAATATAAATATTCGATTTTTTGACAAATACAATCAAATGAATCACTAAAATCAATAAATTGAATGAAATCACTAACATCAATAAAATCAATTATTATCAATAAAATGAACAACATCAATCAAATCAATCAAATAAAATTTATATCGGTTTCACTGATTTCATTGATTTTATTGATTTCATTTATTTGATTCATTGTATCTGTTTTATTCGTTTTATTAATTTTATTGATTTTATTCATGTTCTTCATTTTTTTGATAATTTATTGGAGGATAAGTGGCATTTTTTGGCACTCCCAACCTCCAAAAGCTTATCACAAAAAAGATTTTTGTTGCTCCCCCTATTCAAAAAATATTAATATTTATCAGCAAAAAGTTGTCATAACTTTAAGAATAACTAGTTTTTATAATTTCGGAAATCCTGAAATTTATGCATGAATCAAATAAATCATTGATAAAAAAATCAACAGATTATAAAAATATTTTTGTGTCAACAATAATAATTTTTTTATTCCTAAAATATATTTTTGCAACCTTTTTATTGTTGTTTTTATAATATTTATGCATATTCACGGTAATGTATTGGAAAAAAATTAGAAACAAAAAAAAATTGAAGAGAGTACGAGGACTCGAACGCATGACGGCAGAATCTGTAGCCTAGAACCTAGACCATTACCCCGCCACTGCTTACTCTTTAGTCCTATAATTCAAACCCATAGTTATTTTGCGCGGATTTCTTGTAACCCGTTTTCTCGTAAACCGCTTTCCATCTTAGTAAACTGTTTCAACTTTTTTTTATCTCAAATGAGGCCGTCTTCGCTCACAAAAGATGACCACAATCCGTGTGTCCCGTTACAAGCTTTTTCATATAATTAATTTATAGTTGGACCACTTGATAAACTTGGGATTTATGAATAAATTTGCAGAGGGCCTAATTTCGAAATTTCAGAAATCGCATTTGATGGTTTCGGAATTTATTGCTGGATAACTTGATAAATTTATAATTTATAATTTCAAAATTTTAAAATCATAATTTCAAAGTTATAATTTCAAACTGGGTAAATTTACAAATTTACATACAATCATAAATTGATTTATCTATACGATTGGTGCATTTACAGTTGCTGTCTTCAAAATTTTTTTAAATATTTGCGCCACGATTTCGCGAGTGGCAATGTGTGGTGCGGACTTCAGAGCATTGAAGATTCGGAGCGCGAATTTGACAGCCGGTCTATTGGCGAGTTTGCTTTGCTGCTTACCAATACAGTCTTATGGTCCTCACATACACAGGACATCTCAATTTTGTTCCCCATTTTTCTCCATTTCGCGACGTATTTCGCGAAATTTAGGTTCGCCATCATCAAGATTTGGGTCTTCGAATATTAGCTAGCCCCTGGAAATACTTCTGTGATGTCAGAATTGTGAGTAAAAAAATAAATTTGCGAACGGTTCTCGCCGTTCAAATGCTGTCTTCTGCTATCCGCAGATTTCTCCCTTTCGAAAAATTCATAATTTCCGCGAAAATAGTTATTCCCTCAGTAAAAGGCTTCATTCCTATAAATGTCGTTGATCCTAGGATCTCGCAAAACCCCGGATATTTGATATGTTTTCTTTCTTTCGCTCTCAAATACTTGGCAAAAATTATGTATGGAGTCGGTGCCGTGACTATAAAATAAAAATTCCAAGTCGGAGTTAAGCAACACCCTTAAGCTAAATATTTGATCTGTACATAATCTTCCTGGCATAAATCCACTTTGGACTTCCCATATCTTTTCTTCTGTAATTTTCATTACCCTACGAAGTATTTTTGAGTATATTTTACTTCCGGTACTTAATAAGCTGATACCTCTGTAATTCTTGCAGTTGCTTTCATCTCCCTTTCTTTTATATATTCGTACGATAATCTAGTGCTGCATTCAAGCGAGACGATGCTAGAATTGAACGATAAATTACTTAATCTCGGTCTGCCCCCAGATAACAATCGTGCGAGGCACTTTACCCGCATCGCATGCGAGGCACGCGGTGCTTGTAGGTTGTGTTGCGTATGCGTCGCATTTTGCGAGAGACACGTATGTGCGAGGCTTATGCGTCGCACAATGCGTGAGGCACGTGTGTGCGAGGCACATGCCTCGCATTTTGTGATAGGCATCTATTTATATATATAACGTTATCATAGGCCCATTTTTTGATAATAATAATCTAAACTATTATTATTGTAGAAATAATTAGTGTAAATAATTTCCTACAGAAAAAAAATGAGAAACATCTGAAATATAAATTTAAATGTTACAAGTATTTTTAATTTGATGATGTTGGCAGACCAGTTCAAAAATCTAATTTTGACAAATTGAAAATTTTAAAATTATGTGTTGAAAATACTTTCACAATTTTTTAAATGTTTTAAAATTTATTTGACCATTATTACATTAAAGGAAGCTTTTAATGTTCCCGCGTGATTACGTGGTTAGAATAAACTTCAACATTGCGTTTTTTCTGTGTTGTGTATATGGTGCAGTTTGAGCGACAGTCGACATAGACTGCCGAAGTCGTTCAAATGCAAGTCACTCCGTGATGCAAGTGTAGAGCGAAAAGCCGTTAGCCTCTACGCGCTGGATGCACAAAAATATTTTTTGTTAGCAAAAATAAAGTCGAATTCGGATACAAATCAACGTTTTTGCCGTTCGTTTCGAGTTGATTCAGCATCATAAATTGCCTTACTTATATTGTAAGTTTGATTTTGAATGTTATTGAAAGTTACCCGGTAACAAGGAGTTCATTGAGACGCATAGAATGGCATTTAAAAAAATAGGCAATTCAATGCCTTGAAATGCGTACTAATTGCATTTTTGTCTGAAATGCCATTAAATGCGTTTTATGGCTTGAATCTTGTCTCGTTCCAATCATTTTCAATGCGCACAAATGGAAAGGCATTGAACTGACATCATGGTAAGACTGTTAAGTGAATTGGCGTTAATGCTATTCAATGCGGTTCGCCGAGCCACCCTCTTGAATGCCATACAATGCCTTTCATGACGCAAAGTATTGAATCAGGTTAATGCCATTCAAAGCTGTTTCGAGATCTTTTCAGTTGAATGCCATACAATGCCTTCTGCGGCAGATTGCATTGACAAGGCTAATGCCACTTAATGCCGTTCGTCGACTTTATAAATCGAATGCCGTACAATGCCTTCTGTGAAATAAAATATTGAATAGTGTCAATGCGATACAATGCCTTTCGCAAAATTGAATATTGTAAATTGGAATTCGTATATATTCCACTACAATTCGTTAGACTATAAATAAGACTAAATTTAAAAATTGATTGCATTCAAAAGAGGGAGAGAATCATCATTTGAGTGATTTTCTGCTCAGGATGAAGGAAAATTGAATATATATTTGGCAAGAATCCTGGAGTAAATGGCAGCACCATCTTTATCCGCGAGGACGTGAAATTTCAAAAGACGAAAAACGCAAAGACACAAGTACACGGAATTTAGAACGAAAATTTTATAATTGCTCAGATACAAATCCAAATTGAGACAAAATATTGTAAACTGTACGGGTGGAAATGATGTAAATAACTTTTCTGCTGAATTTGAGAATCCCTTGGATAAATAAAAGGGAAATAAAGTTACATTGAGTGCGCAGGTCGAGAAGGCTGCCATTTTGGTTGTCTCGTTCCGAGTTCCGCATCCGCACTGATATTGATATATATCAGTGGAGTTCCGCAAGCGAGATTTTATTCATTTTATTTTAGAAAGTTTAAGAACGCAGTTTGAAGTACATTGCAGTTACTGGAAGCTCATATTTGATAGATTTTCGACCAAGAACGCTCTTGTAATTTTTCTGCTAGTATCTTCTGACGAATTGCTGAGGTAAGTCTAATTTCTTTTTCCACTCAGGAAATCGGGAGTTATCCATTTTTTCATTTTTGTAGGTTTTCGGTAGAAATTAAATCCAGTAAACATGTGGCGCATTATTTGTTGGTTTAGATAAACATTGGAAGTAACAAAACCGGCTTTTTTTCCTATTTGGAAAGTGTTCGGATAGATTATTTGTTTTTAGGTTAGCCGTGAATGTGGTGCACTTGCGAGAAAAATACGGAATTTCGATAGTTTTATTTTGATTTTGTAATTAGAAACTTTGATTGTTGTTAATTTGAAATTGCGAGTGACTCATTTCAAGTTCCGATTCAATAACTAATCGACTGTCCCGAAGAATAAGTCACTAACCAATTTTTCCGAAAACAGAGCGTATCAACTACATTATGCTTGGCTAGAGTGTCGTATCTCCATTTAAAAATACATAGAGATACGACACTTTAGGGAAGTAAAATATAGTTGATACAGTCTGTATACGGAAAACTTTGTTAGTGACTTATTCTTCGGGACAGTCGTAATAATGCCCGTGAATTTATTTTGGTTGCGGTATTTCGCTTGAATAAATGTCATGACCAGATATTCAGTGTTGATTATAAAAATAAAGCAATTTGGTAATATATGTATCACGTAACCAAAGTTATTTTTAATCAGAATATCTTTAATATTCACAAACATTTCGAACATTTTACACAGATTTTAAAACTTTCAAAAGTTTTCAAGGATTTTAAAGATTTTAAAAAAGGTATAGTAGACCAGATTTCTAAGATTCCAAAACATTTAAAAGATTGCACAAATATTTAAAGTATTTTAATAATTTCAAATTAATACACAAGATTTCACAAATATTTCAAAGACTTTTAACGATTTAAAAAAAATTTTGAAACTTTTGAAAAGATTCAGTGATTTTAAACGAACACAAAATATTTCACAAACAAAGATTAATGAAAGATTTCACAAATATTTTAATGATTTCACGTGAACAAGAAAGCTTTCATAAAGATGTCATGAAGATTTCAAAAGAATACAAGAATTTCAAAAAGGGCACACTACACCACATCTCAAAACATTTCAAAGGTTTTAAGCGATTTCAAATTTTTTTAGAAGATTTCTATTTCTATTTAAAAAATGTCAATTGTTTTAAATAGAAATCCTTGAATCGTTAAAATGTCAGAAAGCTCAATGTAAGTTTTGAACGTTATAATTTAAATTGTTCTTTTTTTTTGTTTTGTAATGTTTAAGTGACATTTTTTAATTTTGATGTATAGGTAAAAATTTGAAACATTATTAATTTTGAAAAATTGAGTAAGTTCAAGAGACATTTTAGAAGTTTCGAAAGGATTGACAATTAATTTCAAACTTAATTTCATGCTTCAAATAATTTCAAAAAAATTATAAGAAAATGTAGATTTTTCAAGATTTCGACATGAAAGTTGGAATCTTTTTAAGGGCATGTAACACTTATCCGATTCCTACTCTACCAAATTTTTTTTGTGTATTATACCAACTCCATACGAAAACATATGTACTGATAAGTTTTTACATGTACAAAAAATTCCAAACACAATTTTTTATAATTGTGAAAATCTATTAGTACATAAACGTTCCTTAGTCCCTTTTCTTTATTTACCCCAACTTTCATCTCGGTATTTCATTTCTTGTGGAATTTGAATGATAAAAAAAATGTGGGTAAGGTAGAAATCAGATAAGTGTTACATGCACTTAAGGATTTTGAAAGGTTTTAAGATAATAAAAAAATTTTCTTCAGATTCGTTGGAAAATTTGAAATGTTTTTTCACTTTGCAAAATCATTTTTACAAGAATAATAAAGAATATTTAAAAATAAATGTTGAGGAATAAATAACAATTCACCAATTAGTAATTTAGAAACAATCGAGTTAGTTTAAGAGATATTTAAAAGTTTTGAAAACATTTAAAAATAATTAAAAATTTGAAAAGATTTTATGAACATTCCTAGCAAAGTTGAAACTGATTTCTTATTTTGAAAAAAAATCAAGAGAATATTTAAATAGATTTCAAAAGATTTTAATGCTTTTTTAAATTTGACAGGTTTTTTTTTAATTTTAGCAAAAATTAGAATGTTGTTAAAAGATATTCAGAAGTTTTCACAGAATTTTACAAATAATTCGAAGTTTGAGACGAAAATTTATGATAATTTTCTTTTTCAAAAAAGTAATTCAAAGAGGAGAAAGATATACAGGGTGTTTTTTTTAACTTGAGACAACGGAATATCTCAAAAAATACGCATCCTACGGAAAAAATGTCTGAAATAAAAACTTTTTATTTTCGAGGGGGAAAAAAGATTTGTTAAAATTTACCCCACCCGCACCCCCACAGAAGGCAGGGGTGGGGGTAACTTTGTTATTTCAAATGGCAACCCCAATTTTTTATCACAGATTCAGATTCTCCTTTACGAAATACGTAAGTTTTATTCGGAAAATTTGTTTCGATTCGCGATAGATGGCGCTGCAATTGCGAAATCAAGCACCCCGAAGGGAATAGACAACTACTACGTCCGCGTCGTTATTCCTGGGTAGAGCTAAAAGTAGTGTCAACAATTTCGTTTTTCGCAATTGCAGCGCCATCTATCGCGAATCGAAACAAA
>CAKNXH010051921.1:34483-58300 GCA_932178445.1 Andricus quercusramuli | reverse complement strand
TTTAATAATGTACATTAATTGACCTACGAATGTTTGACTATTTTTTTTAAAAATGTGCATTAATTGACCTCCGAATTGATTGACTACATTGTGATTATGATACGACTTTTTAACAGGTATTCTTTATTTCTTTATTTATTTTCGTAATTTATTGTTAAAATAATCTTCAAAAAATTGTTATATTTTTAATTTTTTCTTTATCAGACAATTTGATTATTCCTTCCTGAAGAAGACCAACAACCATGGTCGAAACGTCGAAGAGAAATAAAGTTTTTTCTTAAATTATACATTACAATTGGAGTTTTTTTATATTTGATGGCTGCTTAGACCGAAGAAAATTTCCACATCTATATATTTACACAGCCGAAGAAAGTTTGAGATTCAATTCTCATTGGTATTGTTTGCATAAAATAGTTCTATTTTAATCCGTACTTTCCTACAAATTCGCCCGCTCTGGTCTTACAGGAATACCTCCTTTTCGCCCGTTGTGGCATCTGAAGTTTCTGAATCCGTGACTTAGAATCAAGGAGCCCCAGTTGATCGATACGACCTTGCTGTCAGTTGTTGTTATAGATTAACCAAGACATCCTAGTTTTGTGTAAAAGCCGCAAGTAACCTTCGTAGATAATCACCCTCATTCGTCGATTATTAGCAAGGACTCGGATTGAAATTTGAATTCTTGGCAAAATACCACATGAACCACTTAAGGGGTGCTGGTACTTGAGCTTTTAAAAGAGGAAGGAGGTCTGGAGAAAAACACAAGAAGTCTGCTGAACTCCTCAGGTCGGCCATCTATCGTAGTCTGGTCACCCCCGTTCGAAGGACGGTTCCTGTATGCGTAGTTCAGCCAATTAAGCGACCTGAAAACCCCATGCCCGAAGTTGCGGCCGTAATTTCAAATCTGCAAATTTTGACGATCGACTTAGAACAAAAATAAGGAAAAAATTCATTTATTTTTACAAAAACTCTAGTGTGGCGCCTATTGTTAACTTAATGCCCCCATTCATGAACGAAATTACGTGCCAAGCCGAACAGCGACTGCCTCCTACGAGTTAGTTGCGCGGCGATGATTTCCAAGCAGAAATCGCAGAACTAATTTTTGGTTGGAATACGAACGACAAGTACTAGCTTGAATTCCCCTTACCACCCGATTCCCGAATAACGTGAAAAGTAAAAAATGACATACTTTAGACCTAAGAAAAAAAGACCTTTAATGATGTTAAGAAGATCCTTGATTAATTTAACGTTTCGAAAGACAAATGCTCTCCTCATCAGGAACAGGGATTCATGTCAAATATCAGTCCTTAGAAAAAATTGAAAAAAAAACCCAAAATGTCGAAGTAGATAAAATAGTACGCTGTGTAACGAGTGGGGTATAGTTGCATACTGCGCACGCGGGCGCCGTTGGCGCACGAGTGCGCCATGAGCGCCCAAGTGGCGGAACATGCAACTATACCACACGAGTTGCACACACTATTTTTCATCACGAATGTGAGGAATATGCATTTTTCGTATTTTATCCGCACGAGCGAAGCGAGTGCGGAATATCGTGGGGGAGGGGGTGGGGGGCGCTCGGGGGTTCGGAAGGCGGAGCCCCCCGAGAGGAAAAACACCCCAATCAAAAAGATAATTTCAGGTGCCGATGGAGAATTGGCCGTGTTTTCTCGAAACAAACGCACCTAACCTGAAACCTGGTGTGGGCATAAACCCTCCAAGGACTAGTGTGACGTATATCTCACATGAGAAATTAAATGAAATAAAAACATAATTTGTTTAGTTTAATGATAATATTAATATTATGAATTTGAAAAAAAAGTTCTTGTCCTTGGAGGGGAATATTCATATTATACTTACTTTATACTTACTTCTTGCATCCACGAGAGTAAACAAACTGTTGTTGACATTTTGAAGATGATAACGTTGAAGTTAGTAGAAGGTTAGTTGCGTTTCTTTCATGAAAACACGGCGAAGCATGTGATTTTTCTTACTAAAACACGGTGGAACGTGCGATATTTCTTCTAAAACACGGAGCAGCGTGCGATTATTGTATAACGCACGCTGTTCGCACGGCATGCTCAATATGTCACAATGCGCACGGAAAACAGATGTGAAATATGGCATATTCCGTGCATGCGTGATGAAAAATGTTTTTCATGCTTTTTTTTTCATGCTTTCATGGTTAACATAATGATGTTAACCCTTACCATCGAGCGGAACGTTTGTTCTGTCTTCCTTTTTAAATTTAAAAAAAAGTAATTTTTTTTCGAAGAATTTTTAATGTGTCTGTGATACTAGAGTTCATTACTCTCTATTATATCAACAATTAAAATATAAAAACTACAGAACACTTGAGATGGAATGTAAGAGCAAGAAAAACATTTTTTATCTACTTCGACATTTTGGGTTTTTTTCCAATTTTTTCTAAGGACTGATATTTGACTTGGATCCCTGTTCCTGATGAGGAGAGCATTTGTCTCTCAGAACGTTGAATTATTAAAGGATGTTCTTAACATCAATGAGGTCTTTTTTTATTTGATCTGAAGTATGTCATTTTTTACTTCTTACGTTATTTTTAAGTAATACCTTGACTATAACAGGAGAGTTGGGAGTGGAGATCGTAGAAGCGAACTTCCACTTTAACATCATTTCGGACGCAACACCGATAGGAGGAGCTCAAATGAGAGGGATTTCAGAACTGCAAGTACAGCAAAATACACCTGTGTCAACTGCATGGGTACCCCATGTACTAAATAGCAGGATCGTGAAGTCAAGCTTATAATGGAAATCACCCTCATTCGAAGTTGACCGATGGCCCCTCACGTGGCTGATAGGAAACCCGTTTTTAGCGGGATTAACGTTAGTACATCGATTCCTTACGGTATATGGCGTACATTTGCACTGAATAATTAGCTCGAATTTCAGAAAATAAACCTCACTTTTGTCAATCATCCACTCCCACAATTTTCATTGCCCAAAATGCCTAACAACGGGGATGATAATGAAGAGCACTCTAGGAGTTCTTACCTCACGGAGTTAAACGGAGTTAACTCCAACATTACCATCCCAAATCAAACTACGAATGTCCACAGGACTGCAGCAATGGCCTCAGTACTGGAATGCATGATACTGCAGCAGAGTACTTATCACATCCCGCAGTTCGACGGGAAGACCCCAAGTATGAAAGAGTTTCTGCATGACATAGACAATGGTGGGGTTTATATTACCGAAGCCAATGAACCTGGGATCATCAAGATAGTTCTAAGCAATCTCAAGGGAATCGCCCGTCATAGTATGAGGGATAAGCGTTTGAATAAAGTGAACGATTTATTCGCCCACCTAAAAAAAAACGGTTTGCACCCACAAAAAATACCAATGGTACTTCGAAAAGATAGTGAATTTCCGTATGCGTCAAAATGAGACAGTAAGGGATTACTACGATAGGGTTTAAGGTCTGTTAAGTGGTGCTAGGCATGCGGACTTCCTGATGAACCGAAAGAAAGCAACATCAGAATGGGTCCAGTGACGGATTGTCGCACTCGAAGCGTTTGTCAAGGGCCTTTTAGAAGAAATGTCTACTTTCGTGGATACGAGAAACCACAAGGATCTTGTTGAAGCTCTTGAACACGCCTTACATATTAAAGAAAGGCAGGAACAACTGGAGAGAGCTAAAAACCACGTTTCTGCCTACCCTATTTCTCGGGAAAAAGAAAATGTCAACGAACGGTCACGTTCACCTAGTCTTTACTCAAGACAGATGAAAAGGAAAGATAAGAGGGAGGCGCAGGATGTAACAAGAACTGGCTCTAGCTCCAGCACTGGCTCGTTGAATTATCCACCACCAGCTCCTGCTGAGCACCAGCTCCATATGTCCCATACCCCTCTCAATATCCTTATTCCTATCCACCACAGTACCCTCCGAATCTTGCCTATCAATATCCTTATCCTCCACCTTTTTCCCCATCTTCTTTCGCTGAGGGGTACCCGACCGATAATGGCGTCGGAATCAACAATTCATGGCAGAGGTACGGAAGACCTTCAGCTTATTGATGGGTTCTATAAACAGCGATCTTTTCAATTGTTCCGGACAGACTTGAAGTCGTTAGCGGAAGTCCAAAGTCATAGACTCATTGCCTGCCTGCGTAAATATTTTTACAAATATATTTCAGTAAGTATATGTAGCTTCTCATTCTGTCAGAATTAGATACATAAAGGTGTCTAGCAGGCCGCCTCTCGCTGGCATCATTTTTGAACACACCGTGACATGTATTGAACTTGAAGAATATCAATCTGGATTTTCCGTACGTCAGCATATTGATGGGTTCCATGAACAGCCATCAGTCGATTTGTTCCGCATAATTGATAATATAATAACGTTTGAATTGAGAGATTTAAAGTCATTAACAGAATATAATATCAGTTTTATGATGGTAGGTTTTTATAAAGTCGTAGAATCATTGACTACCTGCTTAGATGTTTTTGCACATATTTTTTGGTATGTATATATAGGTGATACTCTCTGTTGAGCTCACTTTTGATAGAAGCAACTTTTTTTGCAAAAATATTCTATTATAGGTTTTTTTGTATTACGCCTATTAATTGGTGCTACAATAAGCAATTATTAAAATATTTGAGCTTAAAAATGTATTTGTTTCTATTTTTAAAAACAATTTTTTGACAGAGTTATCGGTTTTCTTTTAGAATTTGGATTCATTGATCGATTTCTATAGAAATGAGTATTCTATAGTTTTTCGGTCGCTGATTTCGAATTTGTAGCAGAATGTCAAAATTTTAGATTTTAGACGCTCCCAAAACATAAATTATATTTTCATGTATACTCGCATATTTTAGTACGTTCTTTTAGTTTAATAATGCTTAAAACAGAGGAATACGTCTCTAAAACACGGATTTATTTTTTCGTGCGTCTCTTTATTTCTTTGCTAACGTTTATGTCGTTTTTTCATGCAGTTCAACAATAGTGAATTTACATAAATATTACTCTTGCAAAACACACATAACCTGTAAAATAAAGTGCCGTTAACATTTTTAAAAAGTTCGAAAGTTTTAACATTATTTACCAAAAGAATCAGAAGAATAAGTTAAGTGAAAACTAAAAATATTGAAGTAAATTACATTAGTCTAATAAACTGATCTATGAAATATCAGATTTGAAATACAATCACTTCTAAGAAGAAAGAAACGCATTTTGAAGGTTATAATTTGTATGAGGTTTCAAAAATCACTCGAAACTACATTTAAGTAATATATTTTCTTCTCCTAATGACATAACGAATTAATTAACTTATCAAATAAACAGACTCCATCACACAAATACACTGAAATAAGCGTAGTCGAAACTGTCAGCTCAGAGCCGGCTTACAGCTCATAGAACGAGGCCACAAATTATTATTAGTCTTTACCTTCGAACTTCTCCATTGAAAAATGTGTTAGATATTTCATTCCTCAACAATTTCAAGTATTTTAGGATAGAATAATGTTAATAGGATGCTTTGTTTAATAAACAATCATGAGGCACATATAACCTATTTGTGTTTCATCCCTGACTTTAAATTACGTGACGTGCGATTACAGGACGAGTAATGTCAAACAACGTCAAAATATTGATTGTACTTGTTCAAACGAATAAATGAAAAAGTCCTTTGGAAGAATTATTCACTATGACTCCCTTCAACGATGTGATAGGATGCAATTGATATATTTTCCCGAAAATTGTCCAATTTACCTGGAGCGTGTAATAACATATAATAAAAATACGCTAATGTTTAACACCTTTTATGTTAGTTTAAAGGTAAATCTTTAAAATGTTACCATTGATTCATACACGGATGTGATACTTCGACTTATTTATTGAAGAATTACATTGATACTGGTTAAAATAACAAAACAAAAATCGTCAAAAACTCATCAGATTGTCACACCTTCTAGAAAAAAATGATTGGACCCGATTGAGATCGATTACCAGGTGAATCGTTTTGAATTGGTATTAATAGGGACAAATTTTGTCCATCGTTCTCAATCGTTTTCAATCGGGACAAGCGTTTGAATCGTTCTCAATCGGGTAAGTGCATAGAGACGTCGACCGGAAACCTATCCCTAAAGATCGACTAAAAACACGTGCAGTTGAAAATATAATTTGGTGTTTTTTGAAGTTGGAATCAGTGATCTTTTGAATTTTTTGAGTCTTTCACGTGGAGGGTCTTCGGATTTTTTCAGGTAAAAGTGGTGGTCTTAGGGGGCTGCTAAATATTATTATGGGGATGGAAATATAATTTTTGGTTTTCTGAAGGTGACTTGGATGATTATTTCAATTTTTTAAATATTTTTTTAGTGCTTTACGTGGAGACATTTAGGATTTATCAAACTAAAAGTGGAAGGGGTGGTCTTAGGGGGTTATTGAATATTATAATGGGGTTGGAAATATAGTTCGAAGTATTCTGAAGGTAACTTGTGTGATTATTTAAAATTTTGAAATTTGTTGTGTGTTTTACGTGGGTGCTCTTAGGATTTATTAAGGCAAAAGTGGAGGGGGTGGTCTTAGGGGGTTGTTTAATATTATCATAGGGTTGAGAATATAACTTGTAGTTTTCTGAAGTTGACTGGGGTAATTATTTAAAAAATTTCAATCATTCGAGTGTTTTACGTAGAGGCTTTTGGGATTTGCTAAGGTAAAAGTAGTAGTGGTGGTCTTAGGGGGTTGTTGCATATTATCATGGGGTTTGAAATATAAGTTGGGGTTTTCTGAAGGTGATTTGGGTGATTATTTCAGATTTTTAAATATTTTTTTATTGTTTTACGTGAAGACCTTTAGGATTTATCGAATTAAAAGTGGAAGGGGTGGTCTTAGGGGGTTATGGAATATTAAAATGGGGTTGGAAATATAAGTTGCGGTTTTCTAAAGGTGATTTGGGTGATTATTTCGAATTTTCAAATATTTTTTATTGTTTTAAGTGAAGACATTTAAAATTTATCGAATTAAAAGTAGAAGGGGTGGTCTTAGGGGGTTATTGAATATTATAATGGGGTTGGAAATATAAGTTGGGGTTTTCTGAAAGTGATTTGGGTGATTATTTAAAATTTTTTAATTGTTTGAGTGTTTTCTGTAGAAGGTCTTCGAATTTGTTCAGGTAAAGGTGGTAGGACTGGTCTTAGGGTTTTTTAAAAATTATTATTACGGGGTGGGAAATATGACTTGCGATGTTCTGTGCTACAGAACTATTTGGCAAGCAGCTACAATGGATCCTTAATGCGCCGCATTAAGAATTGAAAAAATTGAAAAAAGGGAGGTGGATACCCGGGTACCCCATTACACCGATGAAGGGGTTTTTTATATAATTTGCAACCTAAATTTCAAAATGGAAATAAAATAATATAGTTAATTTATTTGAGAAATAACTTCTAATAACCTGTTTAATTATTATACTTAGGTGTCAAAATTAAAAAAAAAATAAGCCGCAACCAGATTAAACAAATTAACATGTTAATGACAAATAATATGATAATCTAATGAAAATTATTACAAAATAAGTTATTTCAAAATATGTTGATGACTGCTTCTTGGTCGCGAGGGAATTATTCAACAATTTTACATCTTTTTAAAAGTTATCTTTTACAGAGATTTAAAAAAAGTGAATACACTTTTTCAAATAATTCCCGCGAGATCAATGTGCTGCCACCAGCATAATGGCAGATTCACTTCATCTCGAGTCCCGATTCAGAACGATGGGCACCGATAGCCGGATCCAATCATTTTTTTGTAGAAGGGATATCAACAATGTTGGCCATCGATGCAAATACAAGGATTTCGTGACGCCTCAGCCGTGATTTAGATGAGTTCAATTTTTTTGAAATCTTCCACCAGGCTTGACATAGGAAGAACGAGACTTTTAAGTGTCCTCAAAAGACAGGGGAAGGCGTCAGTAATTACTTCTTTTTCCTCCTAATTCGTTTATCGATTACGAGTATTTGAGAATTTTTGTGTGTGGTTCATTGAGTTCAGTTTACCATGTTTGGAGTTTGTACTGCTATTGAAATTTCAACATGTCGAGAAATAAGGTTTAAATGAGAGTTTTCTTTCCTTTTTTTAGTTCCGTGAGCATTTTTAATGCGAGTTAGTCTGTAGCATATTAATAGACAAGCTATTTTTTGTTACATGCGAACTAAATCTAGTTTAATCAACACCGTTTATATTTCATTTATTTTAATTTAATTTTAATTTTAATTTTAATTTTAATTTTTAATTTTAATTTTAATTTTAATTTTTAATTTTATTTAATTTAATTTCAATTTTAATGGCATTTCTCGCCCCAGTAAACTACCTCTACTCGTAAGCGAGGTACTTTCTCGAAGATTAATTGAAATTCCATACCATGCTGGAAACACCAGTTCCCGTTAGATCAATGAAGTTAAGCAGTGTTGGGCGCGGTTAGTACTTGGATGGGTGACCGTTCGAGAATAATACTACTGCGTTGCTGTTGGCAGTCGTGGATGTGGTGAGCCCACACTTGTAGTTATTTACTACAAGAAACTATCCACCTAGAAACACTACCCGAATCGGGTAGTGTCACGCCTACCCCCGGAGGCTCGCCGAAAGGGAAACGGCTTAATGGTATGAAACAAAAAAAAAATTCTGGTATAACTCAATTCAATTCAAACATGGTGCTGTTCAGTGAATATGTTAGTTTTATTATTTATCATTTATTATTATATCTCCTTCATGTCAAGGATTCTGGAATAATATAATATATAATTAAGAACAATTTTTCCCAAAATTTGTCCAATTCTAAGCCCTCAAAATATTTCTCAAACCGTCGCTTCGAAGCAGTTTTCCCTTACGAAAAGATATGACAGGGAAAAAATGACAGGTGTGTCATTTTTTCCCTGTCATTTTTTGTCTGTCATTTTTTCGCGACCACAAGAAAATGACAGGGAAACGACAGGCAAAATGACAGGAAAACGACAGCCGAAAATGACTGGTCCTAATTGGCCATAATTTATAATAATATTGTGTCACATAAATTCTCGACGACTTGCAGACTTATTTGAACTTTCCTGTAAAGCTTAAAAAAGCATTAGCAAGAGAAAATTATTATGGGAATTTTCATGATGAAACACCTTTCTGTAGCCTGTTGCTAATTCCGAATTATCTTCAAACACATAAATTGTGGAATGTGTTCGATTTGCCATTTTAATGCTTTCTTCTCCTTACAAAGGACTAAACTTCAGTACCACGGGCAACAATTTCAGATTATTTTCAATTTTCTTCATCCCTCAAGAAGTTCAATGCGTGCTCTTAATTTCATGATCCAACAAAGAATGGTCTCGCCACGCGCATCTAAAAAAAGTGAACCAATCAAAGGGTCCGTAGGTTGCGCGTGGCGGAACAATTCTTTGTTGGATCATGGAATTGGAGCACGCAGTCAACCCAGTCAATTTGTTAAGGGAATGAAGAAAGTTGAAAATAGTCTGGAATTTTTGCCCGTGGTACTTAAGTTTAGCACTTTGTAAGGATAAGAAGTCTTTAAAATGGCAAATCGAACACATTCCACAATTGATGTGTTGGAAAGATAATCCGGAATGAGCAACAGGCTACAAAGAGGTGTTTCATCATGAAAATTTCCATACTTGTTTTATTTTGCTAATCAGGGCCAGTCATTTTCGGCTGTCGTTTTCCTGTCATTTTGCCTATCGTTTTCTTGTGGTCGCGAAAAAATGACAGGGAAAAAATGACACACCTGTCATTTTTTTCCTGTCATATCTTTTCGTAAGGGAAAATATCTCGTCTCAAAAGTGCTATTGTGTCAAAGAAACCTTTCCAGCTTAAAGATCCAAGTTAGGTCCTAAGTTGTCTCAAGTAAACTAATTTATTTTTTTCAAGGTAACGCAGCATAATAATATATTTATCCCTTACCTCGTCTGTAAATATGTTTGTGATGTAATCGCTGAGGCAAGATAGGTATAGAGGCGACAATGGAATGTGCAGCTTGATGAACGCTAAGGGGAGCAAGACGGCAGGGGAAGGCTTAGTTAGGGAACCAGCAACGCGGAGGCGCTGGTGCCACGAACCAGTGCTTTTACGCTTAACGTGTGTGAGTGGGGTAGGTGAAGAGAGTGTGCCGTGTACATGAGTCGAACTGTAAAAAAATTAGAACCTTTATACCTGGACTGGTCTTTCCGAACTATATTCTGGCTATTAACTTTCTTCTAATATTTTCGTGAATGGAAATATCCACGGATATGTTTTTCATTTGAAACTTTGTATAACATGCACTCATTAATATATACGCAAATAAAAATGTACAAGTAATATCCTTCGCATACAATAATTATTTTCTCACAGTTATAATAAAATGTATCGGCATTTTTTACATTATTTGATTTTGTACTTATGCATTCTCTACTCTCATACTTATCTTCCTGCACTCGTGGAAAAAATCAGAATAATGTAGGTAAAACTTTTTTTTTAACTTGTGAATGAAAAAATTTGTTATCTTTATCGTAGGTACAGTTGAGGTCTCGGATCCAATAACTCACCCGACTCTCGTACTATTTTCGAAGTACATATTTCAGTCAATTTTTGATGAATTTATCTCAAATATTCCAGGTATTTTCTTTGAACTATATAGAAAAACTTTCTTGCTGGAGGTTGTTTTTACTCTGAAGTGGCCTCGATACTTTTTGTCTCCGAAAGTAGGAAAATGTGGTTACCGACCGGCCTCAATTTTCAATTGAATATTATTAAAACAAAGGGCCTTTCCAACTTTTTATTATTTTGCAGGCATTCGCTGAATATACTTTGTATGTAGGGTTACCAGATGGTCCAAGCGAGAAGAGCGGACGGTCTACAATGGGGCCGCCCCCCCCCCCCACACAAAGGAAAGCAGAACATTTTTAGAAGATTTGAAATAATAAAAAAATAAAGATTAAAAAAAAATGAAAAAAAGATTTCGAAAGAGCGTAACTTATTTGGTGATTCTCGAACCATATCATACTCTACCTGGAGTTTGGATGAAATTAAAAACAAAATAAAAAATATATTCGTACATTTTCATTTCATTCATATAGGCTAAATACATACTAAAAATATGAGAATATGTATAACCTTATAGTTCATCGGTCTGAAAAAAGCGAACATTTCACATAAAAAGCGGACAAGCAAATGCGGGACAGAAAAAGCGGACATGTCCGCTGAAGAGCGGACGTCTGGTAACCCTATTTGTATGTGTACTCAATTTAAAACAGTTTCAATAAAATTTATATGAGTTGTGATGATTTATCTTGTAATCACTTATTGCATATTATGAAAAAAAATTTCTCTCCAGTCTTTAATTTTTATTCTTAAAACTAATTTTAGGACACAAGAATTCTAAATATGCCTTGTCAAAATATAGAAGCCTATATCTAAAAAATTAACTTTGTGAATTTGAAAATTCCCATTCCTTGAGACCCGGGGTGACGCTTTTAGCGTCTTCGAGCGTTCGGCAAGTTTGAATTCGAGAGCTCAAGTGCAGAAATTGTTTCATTCAAACACTTTACAAAAATTAAAATTGCGATTCTCGCACATCATTCAAAAACATTAAAAGTATAACAATAACAAAATTCTATAATATTAAATAACGAACTAATAAACAAGAAATACATTTTTTCTCTTACTTCTCCAGTAAAATATGATATACAAAATACTTGAGGGTTTCAACTTTTAAAATTATTTGTATAATTTGGACGTATATATTCGACAAAATTGATATTTATTAACCTACACGTGGAAAGAAGAATATTCTCCAACAGTGCGGGCTCTTACAATTCTAATATTCTTAATGTAAGGGGAAAAATTAGACATATAATGCCCCATTACGGGAATTTTCCGATTAATAATTATTGTGAAGTAACTAATTTCTTCACGTAATTTATACACGGCTCCTGAGTAGAAGAATAGATATTTTTACCAAAACAAAAAAAATCATATTTACTATACTTTTAACAATAGGGTAACTAAAGTTTCAATTGTTATGTAAAAAATGTTTGCTTTGTCTAAATCTTTTATTTAAAAAAAGTTCAGAACTGAAAAACGAGAGAATATTCTTCTTTCTTAAGACTACAAGATATAACGATCTGCTTTATGAATATTTGATTGTTTCCAAAAATAATATATGTAGATGGTAAAAAATTGATATACTTCAGACCAAAAGTAGATTTAGATGTTAAAAATCTTTTATTTCTGCCAACGTTTCGAAAACATGAGTCGTTTTCCTCTTCAGGACGTAGATTAAATTTCAAAGTTCGTCAATTCATCTTAGTATTATTATAAAATCCTCTTCCTCATCTTATCACTTGTGGAGCTTGATTTTTGCCATGCATTTTTGTTTAATTCTTTTAAAAACTTAAATTTGTTTAAAAAACTTATAAATTTATACTTTTTAAAATTTTAATAATTTATCTGACTTATTTGAAGAGTCTTGAACAAATTTAAGTTTTTAAAAGAATTAAACAAAAATTCATGGAAAAAATGAAGCTCCACTAGTGATGAGATAAGGAAGAGGATTTTATAATAATACTAAGATGAATTGACGAACTTTGAAATATAATCTACGTCCTGAAGAGGAAAACGACTCATGTTTTCGAAACTTTGGCAGAAATAAAGGATGTTTAACATCGAAATCTACTTTTGGTCCGAAGTATATCAATTTTTTACCATCAACATATATTATTTTTATAAACTTATATTACTCAGACAAAAAACATCGCTTTAACACCATTACTAATCTAACTAATATTATGTTTTTGACATAATTTTATCATATCTTGATTGTTTTCATATAATTTACAAGTGAAAAGTATTGAAAATAACGCACATTCCATTGTCATACCTGCAAAGTTCTGAAATTCTTACAGATATTTATACAGGGTGTTTTTCTTAACTTGAGACAACGAAATATCTCAAAAAATACGCATCCTACGGAAAAAATGTCTGGAATAAAAACTTTTTATTTTCGAGGGGGAAAAAAGAATTGTTAAAATTTACCCCACCCCCACAGGAGGCAGGGGTGTGGGTAACTTTGCAATTTCAAATGGCAGCCCCAATTTTTTATCACAGATTCAGATTCTCCTCTACGAAATACGTAAGTTTTGTTCGGAAAATTTGTGTCGATTCGCGTTAGATGGCGCTGCAATTGCGAAAAATGAAATCGTTGACAATACTTTTAGCTCTACCCAGGAATAACGACGCGGACGTAGTAATTGTCTCTTCCCTTCGGGGTGCTTAATTTCGGTGAGTCCCCTTACCTCTCACCATCCATCGGGGTGCTTGAACTTTTGGCAACGGGACAGTAAAAGTGATAAAACTGTCGAAAACCATTCCCGAATGCAGTTGGTTGACGACAGTCGATTTTGGATGTAGACATTATATATCATCGAGTCTCCACTGTCTACAATCCTCGACGTCATTCCGGCTGAGTGATAACCGTGTCTGTCCGTTCTTAACATTTATTCATTAGGAAGGTTGATTGTGTTCATTTGATTTGGGTGTGTTGGTTGCTTTCGTTTGGGTTATTGTTGTTGGTCACGTTCGTTTGAGTTGGTTTGGATGTCGTCGTATTTCCTCATTACCTTAATTCATTACTTTTACAATGGAAGTTCTATCTCAGCAACAGAAGATTGAAATGATTCTCATTTATGGAGAAAGTGGCAGGAATATCAATGATGCTCTGACGCTTTATGCTCAACGCTTTCCAGAAAGTGTTCCTTCACGCGCTTCTTTTTACCGGGTTGTCCGAAACTTCATCACTGACGGAAGTGTACAACCGAAAAAAAAGGAAGCGTCAAGTAGCAGTTACTGGAGTTGATAATGAAATTGCAATTTTAGCTGCAGTCACTCATGACCCTCATGTTAGTACTCGACAACTAAGCCGTGATACCGGAATGTCTCTATCCAGTGTTTGGAAAGTATTAAAACGTAATAATTATCATCCGTATCATATTTCACTGCATCAAGAACTTCATGGAAATGATTTTCAGAACCGAGTGACATTTTGTCAATGGGCGGTTCAGCAGATACAAGGAAACCCGAATTTCTTTTTTCTAGTACTCTTCACAGACGAGTCGTCTTTCACAAGCCATGGTAACGTTAATCGGACACCATTTTCAGCATTTATTGTAAAATAATTAATCGAAATCAAGCATCCCTGTGGTGAGAGGCAAGGGAACTCACCGAAATCAAGCACCCCGATGGATGGTGAGAGGCAAGGGGACTAACTGAAATTAAGCACCCCGAAGGGAATAGACAACTACTACGTCCGCGTCGTTATTCCTGGGTAGAGCTAAAAGTAGTGTCAACAATTTCATTTTTCGCAATTGCAGCGCCATCTATCGCGAACCGAAACAAATTTTCTGAATAAGACTTACGTATTCCGTAAAGGAGAATATGAATCTGTGATAAAAAATTGGGGTTGCCATTTGAAATTACAAAGTTACCCCCACCCCTGCCTCCTGTGGGGGTGGAGGTGAGGTAAATTTTAACAAATCTTTTTTCCCCCTCGAAAATAAAAAGTTTTTATTTTAGACATTTTTCCCGTAGGGTGCGTATTTTCTGAGATATTTCGTTGTCTCAAGTTAAAAAAAACACCCTGTATGTGACCGTCCACGAAGAAAGGGACCTAATGCGGAAAAAATCGATTTCCATTTTCTTACGCCAATCGATATTTTCCGAGTTACTCTTTCATTTCCTGTAATCAGAAATTTTTTAAGTGAATTACTTTTCTTGTTATTAAGCTACAAACATAGGCATGATAGCGTACGGGGAGAGCGAACGAGAGGCCTACGAAAGCGCGTACGCGACGTGTCCGTGAGATCCACTGGCTCGTGCCTAAAAGTGTAGTGGTAAGTGGAGGGGGTGCTTTTCGTAGACGCATCCCCACTACTTAATTGTTAGCTTGCAGGCTCTGTTACAATCGCCTGTCCTGTAAAATTCAGCTTTGACGCATTAGGTCCCTTTCTTCGTGGACGGTCACATATGAAAGGAAATTTTATTAACAACCCTCCCGTTTTATTTTGTAATCCAAAATTCACTACAGCAGAGTGGCAAGGAAGGTTTGAAGCACCCTACATATAGAAAGGCGAATTGCAGTGTATCAACATCACCACTAAAAACAATGACTTTCCGTCTAAAAAACTCTCGTCATATTAGTCCAGGCATCTAATAATTATTCAACGCGTAAACTTTAGAAAATTCTGGAAAAGTTGAGAAAAAAGAAAAAACTTCTTTCAATAATAGGCGCAAAGTTGTATGTCTGCAAAGAACCCCGATTTTTTCCAAAAAGAAGCCTAAAAACCCCAATTCTGAAGGTAATATTCATACTTTAGAAGCTGTCAATTTCACGAAAAAATATTCACATTGACGTATTCTTTAAAGCAAATTACTCGTGTTCAGTTTTTTCGAAATACTTTTTTGTGGGCAGATCTATGTTAATGATGACAGAGAAAAAAATTGCATGTAGGATGTGTAAATGTAAAAAAAAAACTTCCAGCCTTCATAGATCAAGAGTTAGGACTAATCAAAAAAACACATTTTTTGCTATTTTTAACCAGAAAAAGATTTTTTTGAATAGCTCGTTTGATGAATATCCTACGGAAAACGAAGTAACAAACCGTTCCAGGTGAAAATAAATTTTTTCTTACAAGATGCCTGGACTACATGCCAATTTTAAATATGACGGAATTTTCGTAAACTTTTTTTTTACCCGTCTTCGGATCTACTTCATCCTCTATTTGCAATTGGGAAATCCATGTCAGAGCATTTCGCAGTGTTTCCTCAATCTGAGGATTTTTTTCACTTAAAGGTCTACGAAGAGGATTCGGGTCACGTATCCAACGACTATTCATGCAATCAAATAAGTCATTCATTTTCTTAATGAATGTTCTGCTGGTTTGAGCTTCTTCTTTAGAAATTTTACTCTTACTGTTTGCTGACAAAAAAGTTGCTCAAAACAAAAGCGGGATAGATAATTCACAATACTTTCTAACAATTTCCTTCGCATATCGAAAACAGACATTCAGATTCGGACTTGCTTTTTTCTAAGCACTCCTAAAATTCATATGCTGTTAATTTATAAATAAACAAACGCTTTTTGCTACGCCCATGAAAGTATTATGCTGTTAGTGATATATTATCACAAAATGTTCAGAATAAATATTCATAGTTATTATTGGAAAATGTTCAAAATATTATCAAACATTCTCTGTAAAAACCAGAGATCTTTTTTTTCTGTATTATATTTTTCGAGTCCTCTTTTGAAATATGATAACTTCATGGTGTTATTATTTTCAATGTAGAAAAACGACTCTGGAATCCCACGAGTGGTTTCATTTTAGTATGACTGGAAACAGGTTTTTTAGTCATATTTTAATGTCTGGAATTAGCTCTGAAGTAATAGTATTCTTACAGTGTTAACAAGAATATTGATTTTCAGTGAATTCTGCAGAGTACAACTTAATTTGCATAATTAATTGAATTTGCGAAATCGAAGATGGTGAAGTCATTACAAATAAAATTGGATTGAAAATAGCACCGTAAAAGTATAAGGAATTTATTTTTGTGAAAGTATATTTAAAAAATTTCAATTTGAAACCTCCTAGTCACCAAAAAACTTTATCAACTCTTCTGTAGTGAAGAAAGACTTGCGATTCCGATAATTTTTCAGAACCAAGAAGTTTCAATTTGCTTATTTTTTAATTAATATATATCCTCCTTACAAAATTGTATGTCAACATTTTTCAATACTGTATTTTTCCAATTGATAAAATCTAATGATCTAGAAAAGAGGCGTTTACTGACTCAGAATTAAATAAGTATAAAGTGCTAGCATAGGAAAATTTTCAATGATTATTTGCATTTATTTCGTCTTCCTAAGATAATTATTCCACTATGATATACATTTTAAAATTCATTTTTAATGAAATGCATATTTGGCAAATATTCGAAATCGACGAGATTATTAGCAGCAGTTCTTGGTTACGGTGAAAAACTGGCAAGGAACAATTTCTTTTACTTGTCACGCTAAGCCCATGCTAAGCCTATCTTCCCTCTACGTTTGTAGAGGCGTAGAGGGGTAGAGGGAACGGTTGCGTGGCTGGTTCGCGATACTAGCGCCCTCGCGTCGCTGGTTCCCTAACTAAGCCTACTCCCGACGTCTCATTCCCGGCGCACATCTTCTAAGCTTGGTGGGCATTGTCGCCTCTATACCTACCTTCCCTCTACGATCTAATTATGCACTCTTGGCCAATTGACCCAAAATCGGGTTGCCTTTGAATTTTCCAATTATATCAGGTATCTTCGAAAACGGAGGGACAGAGTTCCATAAATATAACGGCAACTGGTTGAAGCCTTCTAGATCTCGTAAATAATAATAAATCATCCCAGGTTCTTTGGGACTTTTAGGTATAGCTAGTCTGTTGATACAGACAGCTATCCTTATTTAATAGAGAGAGTGGTGTCTATTTCAATGCCCTAAAATTGATGCAAGTATAGGCTGAAAGGTAAAAGACCAGAAAAAGACCAAACGTGGTTTGAAACTGGTCTAAATGTGATCTAAAGTTGGTCTTTCTTTTCACGAGGGTGTCCTTGATCGTTACTTTCGCACCCTCAAATATACAGGGTGTCCCACCACCTATGAACATGCCGGTACTGGGTGATAGAGGACAAAAAAAGAAACAGAAAGGTCCTCTGGCAAAATTTGATCTGGGCCTTAGTTTTGGCACAGTAAAGCTTCAAAATTGGGCATAATGAACCAATCAGAATCGAGCTTTGGCAACCACTTGTTTGTCTTATGAGTGTTGAGATATTTAAAAATAATCAACAAGTTTACAATGAACAAACTTATTTGAAACCCCCAAAAGTAATTCTTAGCGATTTTTTTGATAAATTCTGTTACATTAATTGTATCAAAGTAATTTTTGGGATTCATTTAAAAATTTTTGTTGCATTTAATGCAACGAAACTAAAAAAAAAATGAAGGTCGTGATATATATAAAAAATAACCAACAATTTTTTTTGCATTTAATTTAGCAAAAACAATAAAGAAATGTAAAGCAATTTTAAACCCCAAAAGTGGTTTTAATTTCTTCTTTGTTTATTTCTGGCATAAAACAAGCGACCTTTCGTTCTTAACAATAAATCAAGAATTCTAACAATAAGTTAAAACACATTTTGAATCCCCAAAGTTAATTCTTTGCGAATCGTTGAAAAATTATTGTTTCATTTAATGTTTACAAACCCAACAAAAAAATTAAGAACTCGGAAAATCAAACAACCTTTTTTTCTTTCAAATTCATCATAAATAATAAAATAATCTAAAGCTCGGGAAACGAAACGAACTTTTGTTTTTATAAATTAACCAACAAGTGCAAAATAAAATAAAATATTTAGAACCCCTAAGAGTTTTCCATTCATTACAAAATTTCTGTTACATTCATTGTAACAAAATAAAGAAAATTAAAGCATGGTTAAACAAAACGTACTTGCGTTCTTAAAAAAAAATTAAAAAGTCTATGATGAAAGTACATTTTGAACTCCCAAAAGTAATTCTTAAAGTAGTTTGATTTCAAGATTTCCTAAGTTCTTGATACTTAGCCACTTTAAATAAATTTTATCTTCGTCAACTTGAACATAATTTTTATCTTATTTAATGTTCATCTTTTATCGTTATAGCATTTTATTGTGTTATTGTTGTTAAATTGTATTTATTTTGTTCATTAAATTTTTTTTGCAACATTAATGTGTTGCACAGAATTTATTTGCGTTTTTAAAAGGAGTTTTCTTATCTTTAGCTTGATGATTTATTTTCAAGAACGAAAGTTTGTTTGGTTTACTCAGTTTCAATTTTTTGTTGGTTTTTTTAAATAAACGTAACAACGATTTTGCAATGAATGACAAAGAATTACTTTTCGTTGTGCAAAATGTATTTTCTTATCTTCGACTTGTAGGTTATTTTTAAGGAACAAAACCCAGTGGGCACCAAATTTAGGAACGTAATTGGAACGTCCTGGAAACGTTTCTTAAACGTACAAGTCAAAAGACTTCATTTGAACGTTCCAAAAACTGTCCTAAGTCAGACCAAATAATGTTCTAAAAACGTTCCATGTTCCGAATACGTCCTTAAAACGTCTCTGGAACATTGTATGTTTAGGGAACGTTATTTTGACTGACTTAGGAGGTTTCTGAGCCGTTCTAATGATGTTCTTTAACGTGTGTGCCCACTGGGAAGTTCGTTTGGATTTCCCATGTTCAAATATTTTTAACTTTGTTACAATTAAGGTAACAGAATTTATGGAAAGAATCTCAAAGGATTACTTTCAGGGGTTCAAAATGTGATTTTTCATTCTCAACTTGTTAGTTATTTTTAAAGAAATAAAGATCCTTTCGACTCCCGAGCTTTACATTTTTTATTAGCTTCGTTCAATTAAATGTAACAAAATTTTTACAATAAATCCCAAAAATTACTTTTGAGGGAACAAAATGTGTCTTCTAACTTCAGAGTTGTTGGTTAAGTTTAAAGAACAAAAGTTCGTTTGAATTTCCCAACTTTAATTACTTTTAACTTTGTTACAATTAATGTAACGGAATTTATGAAAAAAATCGCTAAGAATTACTTTTGGGATTCCAAATCTGTTTTTTCATTGTAAGCTTATTGATTATTTTCAAAGCACAAAAGTTCGTTTCGTTTCCCGAGCTTTAAATTTTTTTTAGTTTCATTATAAGTTTGTTTGGATTTCCCATTTCTAATTTTTTTATTAATTCGTTGCAATGAATGCAACAAAAAATTTTGAATTGAATCGCAAAGAATTACTTACCGTAGACTTGTTAATTAATTTTCAATAACAAAAGTTCGTTTTGTTTCTTCGAGTTTTAAGTTAATTTGTTGGTTTTATAACAAAACTGTAAGAAAATTTCTGCGACGAATAACTGAGAATTTCTTTTTGAAGTAGATTAATTCTTAAGAACAAAAGTTCGCTTGGTCTTCTGAATTTTAAACATCTTTGTTGATTTTTTTACAAGAAATGTCAGGAAAGTTCTGTATTAAATTGAAATTCATCTTTTTTAGGTTGAGCAAATGTTATGTTATTTTAAGAACGGTAATAAACGTTTGCAAGAACAACTAAGAATTTTAAAAAATGTAAAGGCTTGAATTTCGCGTCTTGTAGAAACAATCAACCATCAACGATGTGAAATTTTTGTGGGAGCTGAAGTGAACCGCCAGCAAGCACACTATCTTAACACTTATGAGACAAACAAGTGGTTGCCAAAGCTCGATTCTGCTTGGATCATTATGCCCAACTTTGAAGCTTTATTATTATTATTATTATACCATTAAGCCATTTCCCTTTCGGGGTAGGCGTGACTTGCTCGGTTGGGGAATAGTAAACAGGTGAATAGGTATAGAGTAGGTTGGTATATGGGCATAAGGTATATAGGAGTTTTATAGGTGTTAGGGATAGGTGTTTTAGATCGATCTGGAATTCTCGTGTCATTTATTTAGATGACACGTTCATTCCGCAACACTGCTCCGACCCAGGTTGCCGATCAATCTCTCTAGCGATCACCCCAAGTGAGGAACCTCACAAAATTGTTATGTATGGTTCCCCACTTGGGCCCATTAGTATCCAAAGTCTCTGTTTCAGGCGCCATTCACACTATTGTCACTCTGTTTACAAACTATTTGTCGCCACACATTTCTGTCCTGGCATACTACTCTAGCTTCCTTCACGTCCATGCATTTCTTCACGCAAGCTCTTCTGTTCCTATGGCTTCTTACGTCTCTTCGGATTAATGTCTCATTCACAGATTCTGACCATTCTTTCGGCGGTCTACCTCTGGGCATTTTACCATTTACTTTACCTTTATACACTTGCTTCGTCAGTCGTTCATCTTTCATTCTTTCAAGATGTCCGAACCACCTTAGCTGATTTCTTTCCCATATGTCAACTAGTGTCTCTTGTGTACCACATTCTTTGAGGATTGTCTCATTTCTGACTTTGTCCATCAGTGTTTTCCCGCATATTATGCGGAGAGGTTTCATGCCGATCGCGTTGATTTTGCTCCTGTCCTTTTCTTGACAGGTCCATGTCTCGCTACCGTATAGTACAGTTGGTACGAAGATAGAGTTATGTATGGCCATTTTAGCTTTTTTTGATATGTTTTTATTTCTGAGGATGGATCCTGCTCTACCGATAACCTGCTTACCCTTATTTATGCGCCTATCTAACTCCCCATCTATTTTTCCGTCGCTAGTGAATAGGCTACCCAGATATACGTACTTGTCAACTTGTTCTAATCCCTCACCATTTAGGACAATGTTGCACATTGTTTTCTCGCTTTTTCCCTCAAACACCATGATTTTCGTTTTATTCACGTTAATTTTGAGGCCCATGTTCTCCATGCTTGTATTTAGTTTATTCAACATTCTTTGCAAGTCCTCGATTGATTCTGCCATAAGAATCTTGTCATCTGCGAAAGCTAACCCACGTACCTTGACGGTTTCGAGATTTACACCTTCTTCGTCGAAGAGGGCAGTTCTTAGACATTTATCCATGAATATGATAAATAGCCACGAGGACATAACGCATCCTTGCTTCACCCCTTGCATAATATCGAACCAGTCGCTCAGTTTCCCATTTACCCTTACACTCGCTTTACTGCCTGTATAAATTGTTTTTATTGCTTGTAGGAGCCCTCCATTTACTCCATACTCTTTAAGGATTTCCCAAAGTTTAGTTCTATTTACCTTGTCGAATGCTTTTTCTAGATCAATAAATGCACAGAAAACTTTCTTTCCTACTCTCAAGCTCTTTTCTGTGATCTGTCTTAGGCTAAATATCTGATCTGTACATGACCTTCCTGGCATAAATCCACATTGGACTTCCCATATCTTCTCTTCTGTAATTTCCATTACCCTACGGATAAGTATTTTTGAGTATATTTTACTTACGGTACTTAGTAGGCTGATACCTCTGTAATTACTGCAGTTGCTTTTATCTCCTTTTCTTTTGTATATTGGTACGATAATCGCTTTTCTCCAATCGTCTGGGACTTCTCCCGTTTCGATACATAAATTTATTAATTCGCACAACCTGTGAGGTATGTACTCACCACCGTATTTAAGCATTTCAGCGCTAATATTGTCTATACCCGCAGCCTTACCGTTTTTCAAGTTCTTAATTATATCTCTGACCTCAGTGACACAGACTTTTTCAATTGGGTTTTCTAGTGCATTATGTTCTATGTCGCAGTTTTGTTGCCCTATATCTTCACCTCCTAATAGTTCTTTAAAAGAATCTTTTAAAGCGTCTACTATCCCGTCTATATCATATAGCATTTCGCCTTTACTGTTTCTCATGCTAGCAAACTCTGTACTTTTACTTTCCTTCAACTGTTTATATAATAGTTTCATAATTCCTTCAAAGCAGTTTTTTATTTTGTTCTCTTCTTCTGTTCTGATTTTCTCTTTACTCTCTTTGACTAGTCGTTTAACTTTCCTATTTTTGTGTCTGTAATCATTTTTAAGTCTAGTTTTCTCCTCATCGCTAAGACCTGTCATGTTCAGCGTTCTATTGCGCGCTTTTTTCTTTTCTTTTTGGGCTGCCGCAATTTCCTCATTCCACCATGCATCACCAGATTTTCTTCCTACAAATGCCGTACCACATATTTCGGTCGCAGTTTTAACAATGATATCCCGTAATAAAGTCCACGCGCCCTCTACATCTTTATTGCTTATAAGCGCTTCCCACGTTGCCCTATCTATGCGTTCAGTTAACCTCTTTTGGAACTCTGTTTCCACTTCTTGTCTCTGTAAATTTTCAATTTTTATTCGTGTTTGTTTCGTTTTCTTTGTTTTCTTTGTTCTCCATCCCCGCCCTAAGTTTATTTTGCAGACTAAAAGGTAATGATCAGTATTGCATTCGGCCCCCCTCATGACTCTTGTATCTGTAACTAGTTCTCTTAGTCTTTCATCTGCAATAACGAAGTCAATTATACTGCGGCTATTTCCTTTACACCAGGTGTACATGTGGATCATTTTATGTCTAAACCAAGTATTTGTAATGAATAGGCTCTTTTCTAAGCATAAGCTAACTAATTTTTCCCCGTTATAATTTTTTCTTGTTGTGTCCCCAAAATTACCTAGCACCCCTCTTGTATCTGTATCCTGACGCTGGACGCCGACCCATCCGTTCATATCTCCTAACAAGATTATTCTTTCACCTTGATCGCAAGTACTTATTGTATCATTTAAAGTGTCCCAGAAGGCGTCCTTAACTTCCCTCGAATCGCTATCAACTGGTGCGTAGCACGCTATGATAAATAATCTTCTGATTCCTACCTTCATTCTAGCCCATAGCAATCTGGGTGATACAAAATCATGATCTATGAGATGTTGACTTGCTTTTTCATTCATAATTAAACCGACCCCCTGACTACGATGTGATTCACTATCTACTCCTGACCATATTTCACAACCGCCTTCCAACACCCCATTTTCTATGTTTCTAAATTCGCAACCTTTTTTCTTCGTCTCAGGTACACAGAGAATATCTAGTTTCCTTGTGTGCATAGTTTCTCGTAGTTCTCTTATCTTAAGATCATTCACTCCTCTAGCATTCCAAACACCCAGTCTCCATTCATCGCCCGAAACACGACCTTTACGTTTACCGTGTGCATGCCTTTGGTCAATCCGAGTTTCAGTCCATTCCGAGGCTACTTTATTGTTTGTATTATTCATGTTTAGATTGTACTCCCAACTATCACCTGTATGCGCG
>CAKNXH010051921.1:15804-29483 GCA_932178445.1 Andricus quercusramuli | reverse complement strand
TAAGGTCCAGATCAAATTTTGCCACATGACTTTTCTGTTTCTTTCTTTGTCCTCGATCACCCAGTACCGGCATGTTCATAGGTGGTGGTACACCCTGTATATGATTGGCACACCAACTTTCGTTTCAAACAACTTAACTCTTGTCTTCACACAGTCACCTAGTAGCATTTACCGTAATATATAGTCCTCTCTTTAGTCCAACTGCGAAATTTTAGTTACAAAATTTGTCCATTGATTAAGTTGAATTTCTGCAATTGAAGACATGCAACATAACCGGGTTGAATACGCAGTTCTATTGAAATGAATTCTTTATCAAGACAGTGAAGCGGTCTCATAAAGAATCTTTCAATTTAAACTCAATTTCAACTTCAATTCAAAATTTTACTCCATAAATACTAGAAGTACATCTTTTTGAGATAATTAGGGCCTATTCCTGTTTGAATCGAATCTGTATTCAGAGTGAAAAATTGACTAATTTCAATGGTTTTTGAGTAAAATATTTTTCTTATGCTCGGGTTAGAATGAAAAAAAAAAACTTTTTACACAAAAACTATTGAAGTAAGTCAATTTTATCAATTCTTTTCGGCCCTGAATTTACTGTTTGTTTATTTCAAAGCAGCATTTTCTGCTTATTCAGAGCTATATAAGGAGGTGATACTTCCAAGGTATGCAGAATGTTTAGTTAACAAAGAC
The DNA here is from genome assembly GCA_932178445.1 of Andricus quercusramuli. Lineage (NCBI taxonomy): Eukaryota > Metazoa > Arthropoda > Insecta > Hymenoptera > Cynipidae > Andricus > Andricus quercusramuli. The sequence goes on along the minus strand of CAKNXH010051921.1, from coordinate 28,790 downwards.
TTTGTCGAAGTTTATTTCCCCAAAGAAGCAAGTTTCTGAAGTTTTTGCTACTGATAAAGAGATTGACTGGGATATTTATCATGATTTTTGTAATTTTATGCTACTTGATGTTAATACTATTAATTTCTTAAGTATCGACATGTTTGCAAATAAAGCGAATGAAATCTAATATCAATTTACAAGGCAGCCTTCCTATTATTTTGAATTGAGACTTGTCAATTCAACATTTCCGATTCATTTCAATTAGAAATTTTTATTTTTAGGGACAGCCTTTTTTTGTAACAAAATTTGTATTAATTTTCAGAAGCGTAACTCTACTAAAAAATCAGAGTGTACGACAGGTGGTTCGAGATCTATTGGGATGCATATTGGTCATAGCAGATTCGGTACTTGTCTACCTTACCGATTCATACAACGCCAGATTCACAGATCCGATATTCGCTATAATTTCATCTGTGTCGCTGTTCGTCCTCAGCTATCCATACAGTAAGAGAAGCACTACCTATAGCCACGTTACTTTTCTGCGTAAACTCGTGTGTATATTGTAAGAGAAACGTTTCAATTTTTATCCAGATTTGGATTCGTTAATACTACATATGAACGGATCCAAGAGAAAGGTGGCAGGTCCCCCCATTCCCTTCCCCTTAGTCCAGATTCTAATGACGATGTTGCTGGAGAGAGAAGTATAACCTTCAGATGCTCCACTAAACACGACTGGATTACCGTCGATCTATGGCCTCTATGCTGACTCTGGTGATCGAAAAAACGTCACGTTTCGAATTTCCGAAATTTTTGTGCACGACTCATATTTAGAGGTGGCGCAAAGCTGCCAAAGTTTAGTAGTTCTAAATCGAGAGTCAAGCACTTGTTGCCAAGTTTTTCTTCTGGACCCTGGTCTAAAAATTTGAAAGATGTTTATATTCTATGTGATTAATTAATAATATTATTTGTCTATATTCAAAACAAATATAATTATTAGAATAATATATCATAAAATATAATAGGGGGTTATCATCTTCTGTTCTCTCTTTTGATTATAAAATTTGAAATTATGTTAATTAAAAAACAAATTCCTTATGCTTTGAAAATGATGGCGAATTCTTTAAACGTACAGTTCTTTCTAATGAAAAATAATACAAAATTGGAAATCAAAAATAAATGTTTGCCTCATATACAATTTTTGGAAAAAATGCCAAAAAATATGTTGTCTTAGACTAATATGAAGCTTTTTGAACACTTTTTTGCAGAATGTTGAATATGTCAAACCTGAAATTTCTTCATCGTCAACCAAATACACATGTTGTTATTTTGCTTTCATGCAGAACTAATTTTTCGTGGTGTTTAAAAGTCTCCCAAATAATGGAAAAATTATCATCCAAAAATGCCAGAATCACGAAACAAAGTTTCATTCCCAAAAAAATGATAGCATTCTTCTTTGTCTGCAGAAATTTCATGCTCGACACATTCAACACAGTCAATGTGTTAATATGACGCAATGCAAAGAAACATGTTCTTTACCGAGTTTCAATCAATTCTAAATTAAGTGAAAAAATTTTTTGAATTATTTTATTTATTTCTGTTCACTGGTGAAAACTGTACATATAAAAAATTCTTTATGATTTTCAAACCAATAGGAATATTTTGTTGAATTTTGAGAAGCCTTTATTTTCAAATAGAAAGAAGAGAACAAATGATAATAACTGATTCCAAAATTACTTTTTGCACATTTTTGTATACCTTTTTTCTCAGCTCAAACGACTCGATTAATTTTAGCATTTACAATTGCCTCTAATATAAAAATATTATTTAACCTTCCTGTTTTCGGTACATTTATATGATTATGCAGATTTTACGATTCATGAATTAAATAATAATTCACAAACTTATGTATACGAAATACAAAAATTTGAAAAGCAATTGGACTTAAGTATTTCAAATAACTTCCTAATTTCCATTCGTAGAACACAACTAATGGAAGTTCACTGAGCAAAATCAATGCTCGGATATTTGGGAGGGATTTCTATTTAGAAATCCAGGTATTTATTGCAAACTTTGAAACCTTGTCACGAACCTCCTCTGAAAATGCAACTGTTAGCAGAAGTTCGTGAAATCCCCAAGTGCAATGACACAAGAAAAAAATAATACTTCAGGAAGTGAATTTCTGAATAATGATAAAGTGCTACAATTTTTTATATCAACATCGAGCATTAAGAAAAAGTTCACACGAAAGTGCCAGATCGACTGATAGAAAGTGCCAACAGATTTCACAAGCAGCGAATATTCCTGCAACACAAGGAATTTACTCGATTGGGAAACATAATATCGCGTTAACATGAAAAACGAAATTTCTTATCAAATCTATGAGTTAAAATTCTTGTGTTACCGAAGTAAAAGAACTTGAATTTAAAGAAAAACTAGAATTTTTATTCGATATGTCAGTCAGTAATTCGTCCAAAAACAAGATAATTGATGAAAATAACAAAAAGCCGTGCTCTCAAGAAGAATTGGAACGTCAGAATACTGTGGAATCTATACTTGCTGACAATTATAATTATGGCTTGATAGACGCTGTGCAGGAAAACTATCAGCTCATTGACAGCATGAAAGTACCCTGTTAGAAGTTTCGGACTCATTCGGAATGAAAATGATTTTGTCCGAGTCCGTATGCTTCAGAGAAATTGACCACTTATTCGTGTTCCCTAACCATTTTAAGGAGTGGGTCCTGTCCATTTTTGACTATGTGTGCTGTACGCAGTATTCAGTATCCCCCAACCACCTTCACGGCGTGAGATATAAAGTCGCGGAACAGAAGACTTAAAGTGCATGCATTTTTCATGTGCATAACCTTTCGAAACCCGATATCAAGGTATCTGAGCTCGTCCTTCGTCCATGGAACCACTCCAAATGAATAGAGTACTACTGGGACGGCAAGCATGTTCGTCGCAGATACTTTGCTCCTCGCCGACAGTTCGGAAAATCATATCCGCCGGATGGGACATTCGTATTTGCATCGAAGATTATCCTTCATAGATGTCAAGTCCTGAATGCGGCTCTGTGGCACGCCCAGGTATGTATAGGTCTCTCCAGCGCCAAAGTGTCGTACAGCGCTTTGGTCAACGTACTCAGAGTTATCAGAGATGCCATTGAGTTTTTCATTCTTCAAATAAACCTTGGCGCATTTCTCGAGCCCGAACACCATTCCAATCTCTTGAGTGTACTCTTTGACCACGTCCGGAGCTAGATGTAGTTTCTCTTGATTGTTAGCATAGATCTTAAGATCATTTATGTAAAATACATGAGCGACCTTATGCTTTTGACTTCCAGGTTTGCCACAGAGGTACCCGTTGCAATGGCGAAATGCGAGAGATAGTGGCAATAATGTGAAGCAAAAGAAGAGAGGGCTCATGGTGTCGCCCTAAAAATACACATCTCTGAAAGGTGACACTGTTAGTGATCACACGATGTTTCCCAGGTAAGATAGTAAATCTGGTTCTCCAAGGCGGAATTAATCCCTTTATGCACGTCACGATGTGTGGATGAACCTTTAAGCTTTCCAACAGACAGATGATAAGTCCCTGGGAGGTTGAATCAAAAGCTTTCTGGTAATCAAATCAGGCCATCGACAGGTAACGCTAATAAGATTCTGCTTCTTTGCAGATACATCTATCTATGAGCAGGGTCTCCAGACATCCTGCTACGCCTTTCTTTGAGCCGCATGGTTCGTACATCTCTCGCCACACAGTCCAATTGTCCGGCAAATCCTATCATTCAGGACAGCTGTGAATATCTCATAAAGTGCGTTCAGACAAGTTATTGGCCAGTAATTCTTAGAGTAAGCTAAATTGCCAGTCCTCGGGAGGAGCACTGTGCGCCCTTCCACCAACCACTTCGGAATAGGCTCTTCCGACTTCAGATATCTGGTGAAAATGCGAGCCAGATGCTGGTGGGTTGAAGAAAACTTCTGCCTCCTCGGTAGTGGTAGGTGGACAGTCCTTCTAAGGTGTTATGAGGGCACTTCCCAGCTCCTTGGAGCTATTTATATTCTTAAAGGTTTCTTTTAGAGGATGCTGGACTTAGTAGACTTCTCCTGAAAATGCCTCGACCTCCTCTGGTGTGGGCGGGTGGACGACAATAGCTGGAGGGTCTTGGATGAGTCAGGATGGGTAAGACAAAATCTTCTGACTTCCTCTGATACACCTTTCTCACCGCGCTAGAATTCTTCTAGCGTTATATAGTATTTGCATTCTGTTAACATTACGCTGCCTGATGGTCAGTAGCTTTGACTCATCGAGTGTGTGATGACGGATCCGCAGTTCGCGCGCAAGCTGTCGAACCTTGGCAGTGAAAGTCCTGCCAGATGTTATGTACTCAATCACACACTGAATGCGGGACTCGTACTGCCTTGCCCAGCCTATTTGTATGCTGAGTAGATGCATTTGTCCTGTGGTCTTATGGTCAAACGTTGGTTTTATCTTACGGTTTGCATCTGCCAAAGCTCTCGCTGCATTATACACACTACAATTGATAGTCCAGAGGTTGGATTTTCCGGAAGAAGCTCCACGAAGCTCGTCATCCACTTTAGAGAGATCTTTGGACTTGAGAGAAACCTGAATGTTGATGTTTCTCCGGGTCCTGAAGCATCGTTCTTCCTCTATTGGATGCCTGTTCGCGGTTGGTCTCAGTGTCGCCTCTCTTCCTCTGTTACCGGCTTGTTCTGTTTGCGGCAGAGTAGGCGCTCCGTTTATGTATCGGGGGTGAACAAAATTCATTAAATCTTATCCATCTAGAGTACTCACTCCTGAAGGCCAGGATTAAGAAATGGCAGGAGAAAAACTTCCGCAAACAGCTCCTCGACAAGAGGTGGCACGGCATCTTCCACAGAAATGTGGAGGATTGAAGTCGGGCCCAGAGGGATTAATTTTGGCATGTTAGGCTGGTGTCATTTCCACTCTAGCATAACGTCGCAACATTTTAAGCCAAGACATTCTCGATGATAGCTGTATTTTGCTATTCAATCGTAATTATACGACTGCCTCGTTCGAAGGGATTACACTTGTAGCATCACCTCATGCCGCTTGCGCCACTACAATTCGGAGCTACAATAAATGATATCGGTTCGCACCAGTTCCAGATCTCTTTGCCTAAACTATTGAGATGTGGAAATTGATTTCCGCCTATTGTATTAATATACGCGATTGCAGTAGTGTTGTCTATATGGAGTAATATTTTACATTCCCTAAAATTTTCTGCGAAAGACTTTAAGGCCCAAAATGCAGCTAGAATTTCCAGATAATTAATGTGCCGTAAACAGTCTTCTTCATTCCAGAAGCCGTGAAATGACTCATTGTCTTTTTCTGAGGAGCTTTTTCTGAGGACACCTACAGTTTAAGGTGGGTTCCGGACCACCGAAGCCCCGGTAGCAGTACATAAGTAGAAAAATATCCATTGGTACCCGGCTCAGACATTAGACAATTAAGTGATAAATTAATTACCACAATGATATGTGAATGAGTGCTGAAATTAAATATGGCATTTGAATACCTAGTTGTATAACAAAAATTTCAGTGCGATTGATTATGAGATAGTGATGTTACAATTTCAGAACTATAATAATCATATAAATGATGGATTAAGAAGATGTCATTGTAGTATGATATACAATTAGAGAAATACTTTTCTACTAACCCTCAAGCACCCGCGCCATATATCGGCTTAGCAAATTCCAAAATTTTAGAAATGACTGTAAATCTCATTTCGACTCCTAGGTCTTGTGGATTTCCAGATTTCATTTAGGCAAAAAATTAATCATCAAGCATTTTATCCGATCTTGCGTCGTTATTCAAAAAATTAAAATCTTTATTTTCAATGTTATTTTTCACAATCAAAATAAAACCAAATGGTCTTTTATTATTTAAGCAATATGTACTTGTTCAAACGAGGTATTATGTTATAATCGCAAATTATTGCCATTTCTCAATGCTTTGGCCGAATTAATAATTGTGAACATCTACCTCTGAATAATTGAAAAAATTTATTTTCAATTGAAGAATCTCGAAATCGAAAGATTTCACATTAAAATTTTAAAAACGGGACAATTCAAAAATGTTCAAAACTGACGAATTTCAGATTGAAATTTTGAGAATTGGATCATATAAAATTCAACTAAACTCGAGCTGTGTTAATTATAATTTAGAGCCTTCAAATTTTAATAATTTAAAATTGAAAACTTTAGAATTTCAACAATTTAAAATAAAAACTGATCACAATTCTACAATTAGAAACTGAAAAACTGAATTGAATTATTGTTCAAAGTCAAAGCTTCTGAAATTTCAGAGTTTTAAATTGTTAGTACAACCTGGAAAAATGGTAAATTATAATCTTTTACAATTGAATTATTCTTAAAAAATGTAAGAAATAAAGAAATTTTAAGTACGCAACAATAAAAATAAAAACATTTCTAATACGAAGCGTTAAAAAATATGCAAATCTCAAATCATTTAGAGCTGAACGAATTTTTATTTACCTAGAACTGCGTTATTAGAACGTTTTTATACTCTACCCCTTTGAATTTTAAATTATTTCAAGTAAATTAAAATCTTCTGAAAATTAACATTTTGCAAATTGTCAACTGTACTTTTCTGAATTTCAACATTCCAATTTCAATTGAAAAATTAATACTGTTGAAAGAGAAAGATGGAAAATTCAGCGTTCAACATGAAAATTTGGAATGCTACAATTTTAACCAGACAGAATTAAAGAAATTTATTCAGTTACCAAGGTCTCAATGTCATATCAAACAATTTTCATCTATTTTGATTATAAGTAAAATATAATTTTTAACTTTTTCAATATAAATATTTCAGCTTGATACACTTCATTCAGAATCATTATTCATTCTTTGAGTCTTCCAATAAAATATATTAGAAATGATTCATTCGTGAAAATGTTCAAGTAAAAGTTTTAAATATTATCAGATTGAACATTTTCAAATATAATGCATAAGAAGATAGCTATGCTTCCAATTTTTTAAATTGCACCATTCAAGTTTAGAAAAAAAAACTGCAAATATTTGTATTTAACATTGAAACCAAACAACTCTGCATAGTCAAATCTAAAATCATTACATTTAAAACTGACTATCAAGGATTATAATATGAAATTTTGCAAATTTTAATATATTTGATAGTGAAACTAAATTAACATTTTTAATATTTATGTAATATTGTATTTTTATTATTTTAGTTGGCTGAATTCATTTTCAGTCGGGCAGGCTCTGTGCATGCTCATGTCACAGAATCATTTTCGCAAAAAATATGTTTTTTTTTCCAAAGGATTTTAGACGACACATATTTCACAAATTCAACAAAAATTTTATTTTAAAGATGGGAGTATTTGGACTTTTGAAACCTGTGATGTCCTTTATCAAGAATTTATCGAGAGAAAAAAATTGAAATATATATATTAATGTCAGAATGTTGCGCTTTTTTCCTCAATTTTTTAACTTTTTGGCACCCTTTACTTAGTGATGTGATATTTAATGCAAGTTAATGAAAATAGTTGTTTAAACAATTTCTTGTTTTTGAAAACTATCTTCTTTGAGACAAGTGTTAGAAAGTTCCGGGTTTTTTTCCGAAATGGTTAAATTTGCTTTGCCTTGTTAGTTATGAACAAATTTGATGTACTTCTTGTTGTGATTGAAAACAAAATTGTTACAAGTCATTTGCAGACCTTGTGCTACCTATTTCATTCCTTATTTGTGTCTCTTGTGTGAGATAGATTTTCTGTGAATAATAATTTTTTCAAACATTGCGAAAAGAGCAAAAATAATTGACTTAAAAAAGTAAAATGTAATTTTCAAAATTATTTCTGTTGAGGTTCACTTGTTATTTGTTCATAACTGAAAAGTCAAAGCAAAAACAAGATGACTAAAAAAGGAACTTTCTAGCATTACTACAAGAGAAGATAGATATAAAAAATAATACATTGTTTAAATAAGCATGTTTGTTAACTTACATTAATCATTACCCAACTAAGTGAAAAGTGGACAAAAATTTTAAGGATTCAGAAAAAACCGCAACTTTGCAGCACTTATCTGAGAGAAGATAGTTATAAGCAATTGAAAATTGTTTGTACAATTATGTTTGTTCAACTGGCTTTAACTGAAAATTGAACACAAAGTGAAAAATTAAAAACAAACTACAATTTTCTAGCATTGTTTAAAAACCCCAAGAAATCATGATTACCGCTAAAAACTCGCAAAACCCATTTTTCACTTATGGGTTTTTTTGGGACCCTATGAAACAGACATAGGGGGGTGATATTTTATAATTAATATATTTGACTTGTATTCTATGGCTATTTGTGAAGGGAAGTGTTGAGTTTCAACTCCATTCAGCTAATATTGACGATTCTGAATAAAATGTACAAAAACGTCTCTTTTCCCGATGGGAAATACGTGTTAAATTTCATGGTCTTGCGACACCTCTGAATATCATTTTTTTTTAACCAAAGAAATGGATTTTTTGTGTGGATTCGAACAAATTTTCGGGCGATGTGTATCAAAACCCTCAATTGTATATTGTCACCGACGAGACGTATTTTCTCCAAAGAAGGACCACCCCAAACCCCTTCTGGGGCTAATATTAAAATATTTGAAATTCCAAATTTTTCTTCCACGTTTCACAATAAACTTCTTGTTGTAATGCAAAACAAAACTTTCACAAGTTATTTAATGACCTAGTTCTCCGACTTCACTAAGTTTTAAATGGACAAGTTGAAAATGTCAGAAGAAAACCACAACTATCTGGCAATAAAATAGATGAAGATAGTTATAAACAACAATAATTTGTTTGTACAATTATTTTTGTTCTAATCAAATAATTATTAGGTCACTCCAGGTGGAAAATAGACAAATAGTTAAAAAATTCAGAAAAAACAGCAACTTTCTAACATCGAGCAAAGAGAATATCATTAGCAATAATTATAAATTGTTCGAACAATAATTTTTTTTAAATTGAATTAAATATCACTTTACTTTAATCAGAAATTAGATAAAAAGTAAATTTGTTTAGAAAAACCGCAACTTTCTGGCACCTATCTAAGAGAAGATAGCTAATAATAATAGCAGTTTGTTTAAAACATTATTTTTTTGAAACTAAAATGAATATTAACTCATTTCCAGTGAAGAAAGGACATAAAGTTGCAAATTTGAGAAAAAACCGCAATTTGTAGCATTATTGAAAGAGAATATCTTTAACAATAATAACAAAGTTAAACAATTTTTTTATCAACATAAATGATGTATTAACTCGCTGTAATTGAAAATTGGACGAAAAGTGCAATTTAAAAAAAAAAACCGCGACTTTCTAACTCTATTTTAAGAGAAAATTAGTAAAAACGTTCGCGCGCGAAATGCGGATCCATCATCACACAATCTACAAGTCAAAGCTACTGACCATCAGGCAGTATATAGTAGCGGAGAAGGCTACTGAGACACTCGGCCTTGACTTAAATACCAGGGGTGTACAAAATGCATCAAATCTTATCCATCTTGAATACTCACTTCCGAAGGCCCGGATTAAGAAAGCACAAGAGAAAAACTTCCGCGAAGAGCTCCTCGAAAAGAGGATGCACGGCGTCTTCCACAGAAATGTGGAGGATCAGTCGATGTCGTATGAGCTAACAAATGCTTTCCTGAAATCATCCGGATTGAAGTCGGGCACGGAGGGTTTCATTTCAGCATGTGAAGACGGTGTCATTTCCACTCTAGTATACCGTCGCCATATTTTGAGCCAAGATATTCCTGATGATAGCTGCAGAGCGTGTCATGCACATCCCGAGCATCTAGGATACATACTTTCTAGTTGTCCAACTCATGCGGGAACGACCTACATCGAAAGGCACAATGCGGCACTAGGAGTGCTTTATTACCATCTCTGGCACTCTTACGGAATTAGCCCAGATACCGCTCCGCTAAACGCTCCTAGGGAAATAGAGTCAATTGTCGAAAATGAGAAGCGCCGTATATACTGGAAGTTCATATTCTCGACAATTATTTCTGTAGCGCACTCGAGGCCTGACATAGTTCGCCTTGACACAGCCAAGGAAAAAGAAAAGAAAGAGAGGTATAAACATCCAGGGGGTTGCGAACGTTATAACAGGAATATTCTGTTAAGCTAATGGTCTTAATCATCGGCGCTCTTCGAGTTGCCAACGTTTCACTGGTTAATAGCCTGAAAAGCATCCCTGTGTGTCAAGATAATGCTTAGGCACTTGCGGGGGAAATGCAGAAGGCTGCCGTCATTAGGTCGCTCCGTGTCCTCAAGGTGCACGAGAGTTTGGCCGGATCATCGTATTGAATTCATCGCAGACTGTAAACACCTATCTCACGGTCGTGAGACGTGGTTACAGCTGAAATTTTACCGCGATTTCGCTGGGAGGGGGTGCAATTTTTTAGGTTGCGGTTAGACGGTCCTGTACCAAGGGCTTCTGCTGAATATGGTCACAATAATTATGATTCATTTGCGGATAATTGTCCAGGGATGGTCGCGCAGGAATAACACCTAAGCGAAGGCGTAACAACCGTGCCGAAAGCTGAATGGCACCTGGGTGAGGTGTGTTGAACGGTGACTTGGGAATACCGGGCAACCTCTCAGAGTACCTGCCTTATCCTTGCACGCGGGGCTCCACAAGGATGGACGAACCGTTTCCCGAGCTGCTCGTGGGAACAACAATGAAACTACCAAAACAGCAAGATGTGGTAGTTGCGGTTCAAAGCGATCGAACGCGCAGAGCACCCGACAATGGGTCGGAAAACAATGCCGACCATCCTAGAGTTCGGGGTGTTGAAAGTAATTTAGATGGAAACACGACGACGAACGGTTGAAACGCTCACATTGAGTGGACGAATCAATTTAGGAATGACGTGCTAGACTGCTACAATGCCAGCTTTATCCCTGTTCGCGGAGGCTTCATGGCACGTATACACACTCTGTGGTGCCAGAAACACCCAGAGCTTCAGCACGTTTCACGTCAGTCTTTGTGAAATCAAGCCGAGAACCTCCGGAAAAACTTGTTTGAACACGCTGTATAAGATCTTTACAGCTATCCAAAACAAGAGGATTGTTTGACGAATTGAGCCTGTATGGCGAGAGATGCACGAACAGCGTGGCTCGAGAAAGGTGTAGGAGGCTGTTGAGAGAACCTGCTAATTGACAGGTGCGCCTGTAAAGACGCTGCAGCCCATGCACGCGTCCTGTCAATGGCCTGGATTGACTACCGGAAAGCTTTCGATTCAACCTCTCATAGACTTATCATCTGTCTGTTGGAAAGCATTAGGTACATCCACACATAGTGAGTACATCCACGCACAACCCATTTGAAAAACTAGATTTACTATCTCATCTAGAAATTATCGTGTGACAACGAACAACGACACCTTCCAGAGGGGCGTCTTTCAAGGTGATAATTAGCCCTCTGCTTTTCTGCATCACACTTCTGCCTCTATCTCTGGCACCACGAAATTATCCTAGATACCCCTGTGGCGATACTGATCAGCGCGAGCATAAGGTCACTCATGTATTTTATTTCGATGCCCTGAAGATCTATGCCTCTGGTAAAAGCAAACTTCAAACTGCTATAAATATCGTCAAGAACTACAATGAGAGATTGGGATGGACTTTGGTTCGGACAAGTGTGTCAAAATTCATCCGAAGGAAGGAAATATTACTGGCGTTCCCAAGGAACCTCAGCTTGTGGATATGAGTGTTATTAAACATTTCAATACTGGAGAGACCTATACATACCTGGGCGTGCCTCAAAGCCGCATTCGGGACGTAACATCAGTCGATGAGTCTCTCCGAAGCAGATACAAGCATCTTCCTAGACAGATTTGGTCTTTTAATCTGTCGGCGTTAAACAAGGTATCTGCGACTAACATGTGTACTATCTTGGTTCTACTCTACTCGTTCGGGGTGGTTCAATGGTCCAAGAACGAGCTTAATGGCCTTAATGTCACCACACGTAAGATCAGGCATATGCATAAAAGCTTGCATATGAATTCGTCATTTCCACAATTATACATTTCACGCCGTCAAGGCGGACTTCTGATTCTCCAGTGTCTTCATATCGACATGTCCTAAGTACAGCTCACATCGTTGCGAATTGCAGAGATCCTCTCCTGAAGATGCTCAGGGACCGCGAGATGATTGGCGAAGGAGCGTTCCTTCACAAAGCCGCGGAGCAAGCGGCCCAGACCCTTGGCCTGAAATTTAACATCAGAAGCGAGGAAAGTGCATTACTCCATCGAGATGCTTCACATATAAAAGCTGAAGCAAAGAAAGCAGAGATTGTAAAATGTCACCAAGAGCCACTCGACAAGCATATGCACGGAAACTTTGACAGAAATGTAGAAAAGCAGACCTTGTCGAAGGAGCAAACTTTTGCTTTTCTCAAATCATCAGGGCTCAATTGAGGTACAGAGGTTTTATTCTTGCATGCCAGGACGGTGTCATTTCCACATTTCGCGCGCCAACATTCGAACCTGGGCAGTGAAAGTCTTGCCAGATGTTATCATGCCATACAGCTATCGTAGCACTATAGCAGGTCGTCATTGAGTCGATCCGTCCACCCAAAAGTATTGAGATTCCGCCGAATTATCTCATTGACTCCGTCGTGATTGGCTCCCCCAACTCTAGGGTAGTCGGCATTTTTATCCGACCCATTGCCGGGAGCCCTGCGTGCAAGGATAATGCTGGTGTTCTGAGAGGTCGCTCGGGATCTCAGGTCACCGTTTGAAACACCTCATTCAGGTGTCATTCAGCTTCCGGCACGGTTGTAACGCCTTCGCGTAGGGGTTATTTCTACAAGACCATCCCTAGACAATTGTCCGCGACTGCTTACCAATTATTGTAACCATATTCAGCAGAAACCCTTGGTACAGGGACCCTCTATCCGCAACCCGAGGATGCGTTCAGTGGCTTTGTCAT
>CAKNXH010051921.1:0-15704 GCA_932178445.1 Andricus quercusramuli | reverse complement strand
TATATATACATATAATTTAAAAAAATAGTTAAACAACCACCGCAGGGTCCCACTAAGAGCAACCGCCATCTGAAAAATGTCAATAGCCCCTAGTAGAACCGCGGTAAATCACACCTATATGGCCACGTCTCACAACCGTGAAATGGGTGGTCACAGTGCATGATGAAATCACAACGACAGGCCAGCGAAACCCTCGTGTGTCTTGAGGACACGAAGTGACCCAAAGATGACAGCTTTCTGCATCCATCTCGCAAGTGCCTTGGCATATTTTTGGCACGCGGTTATGGCTTTAAGGTTAAGAACCAGTGATAGTTTCCCACCTCCGAGAGCACCTATCACAAGGGCAGTTACTTGCACTGAATATTTCGGGTACAGTCGTTGCGGCTCTTTTTTATCCAGTTAACTGGTAGGCTCGAAACCGACCTTATGTGCCAAAACTGGTAGAAGCGAAGAATTCCGCATTCATCATGAAAGTTTATTTTCTTAGAGTTTCCTAGGTTGCTGATGAAGAATCCGGTTTCAAAATTGAGAAATTCAACGGATCCAATATGGCGGTGTAAAATGCAAAAATCACGTTACTTGAATGAAAGGCAGTACGACACGTGACTTTTGCATTCTAGTTTATCATATTGGATTCACCAAATTGGATCCGCCATTTTGAATTCCGAAATTTTGACGCCGGATTCGTCATCAGCGGCCAAAAAACCTTGGGCATACCAATTTTCATCCCAATCCATTGAGTTTTGTCGTAGTTATTCCAAGTGCGCATATATGCATATATAGTTCGTTTCTCGAAGTCATGGAGAACAATGCCAGGCCTCGAGTGCACAACGGACACTTCCGCCTGAAACTCGTAGTTCCAGAAAATTTGGTACTTTTCGTTTCGGACAATTGACTCTATATATATATATATATGACAACACCAAACATAATTGTAGTAAGTGCGGTTCAAAACAATCGAACGCGAAGGGCTCCCGACAATGGGTCGGACACCAATGCCGACTACCCTACAGTTGGGGGAGCCAATCAAGACGGAGTCAATGCGATTGACCGGCGGAATCTTGTTACTTTTAAGTGGACGGATCAACTCAATGACGGCCTGCTGGAGTGCTACGATGCCAGTATTGTCCCTGAACGAGAAGGTTACATGGCACGACTGCATGCTCTGTGGTGCGAAAAACACCCAGAGCTCTCAGACTTTTCGCAACAACGTCTGCGAAACATGCCGAGAACCTCCGGAAAAGAGGTTATATAAGCGGAGTGCCTACTCAACCGCATCCAGAACAAGCCGGCAACAGAGAAAGAGAGGCGACACTGAGACCAACCGCGAACAGGCATCCAATAGCAGAAGAGCGATGCTTCAGGACCCGGAGAAACATCAACATTCAGGTTTCTCCCAAGCCCGAAGATCTGACTGAATTGGATGATGAACTTCGTGGAGATTTTTCCGAAGAATCCGACCTCTGGACTATCAGTTGTGGTGTGTACAATGCAGCGAGAACTTTGGCAGATGCAAGCCGTAAAACAAAACCAATGGTTGATCATAAGACCAAAAGAAGAATGCATCAACTCAGCACAAAGATAGGCTGGGCTAGACAGTACGCGTCACGCATTCAGTGTGTGATTGACTACGTAACATCTGGCAGGAATTTCACTGCCAAGGTTCGACGGTTCGCGCGCGAACTGCGGATCCGTTATCACACCATCAACAAATCAAAGCTAATGACCATCGGACAGCATATTGTTGGAGAGAGAGGTGGGTCAGAGAAAATCAACAATTTTCATCTGATCCATCTAAACTCTTCCAAGACCATCAAATTACTGTCGACCATCCGCCCAAACCAGAGGAGGTCGAAGCATTTTGGAGAGAAGTCTACGAGGTCCAGCATCCACTTCCAGAAGACTCAAAGAACATAAATAGCTTCAAGGAGCTGTGCAATGCCCTCATAACACCTGAGGAAGAATGGCCACCTATCACTACCGAGGAGGTGAAAAACGTATTAAGAGGCATGAAGAACTTTCCCGCTTCGGGACCAGATGGTATCAACACCTTCTGGTGGAAGAAGTTTCCTTCTACCCACCAGCATCTGGCCCGAATTTTCACGTCATATCTAAAGTCGGAAGAGCCTATTCCGGAGTGGTTGGTGGAAGGGCGCACAGTGCTCCTGCCTAAGACGGGCAACTTAGCTGACCCTAAGAATTACAGGCCAATAACTTGTCTGTACACACTGTATAAGATCTTCACAGCCATCCTAAATGATAGGATTCTTCGGACAATTGAACCTGTGTGGCGAGAGATGTATGAACAACGTGGCTCGAAGAAAGGCATAGCAGGATGTCGGGAGAACCTGCTCATCGATAGATGTGTCTGTAAAGATGCAGCATCCTACCAAATATCTCTATCCATGGCCTGGATAGATTACCGAAAAGCTTTTGATTCAACCTCCTATAGACTTATCATCTGTCTGTTGGAAAGCTTAAAGGTTCATCCACACATCGTGAGATGCATAGAGAGATTAATGCCGCTTTGGAAAACCAGATTTACCATCTTATCTGGAAAATATAGTGCGATCACAAACAGTATCACCTTTCAGAGAGGTGTGTTTCAGGGCGATACCATGAGCCCTCTCCTCTTTTGCCTCACATTATTGCCACTATCTCTCGCACTTCGCCATTCCGAAGGGTACCTCTGCGGCAAACCTGGAAATCGAAAGCATAAGGTAACTCATGTATTTTACATGGATGATCTTAAGCTCTATGCTAGAAATCAAGAGAAACTACATCTAGCTCTAAAAATTGTCACAGAGTACACTCAAGAGATTGGAATGGAGTTCGGGTTAGAGAAATGCGCCAAGGTTAATTTGAAGAAAGGAAAACTTAACTTCATCCCCGAAGATCCTGAACCCGTTGACAGAAGCGCTATACGACACCTTTGCGCTGGAGAGACCTATACATACCTGGGCGTGCCACAAAGCCGCATTCAGGACGTAACATCTATAAAGGATACTCTCCGATGCAGATACAAACGTCTCCTCCGACAGATATGGTCTTCCGAACTGTCGGCGAGAAGCAAAGTATCTGCAACGAACATGCTTGCCGTCCCAGTAGTACTCTATTCATTTGGAGTAGTTCCATGGACGAAGGACGAGCTGAGATCCCTCGATATCGGGTCCCGAAAGGTCATGCACATGAACAAAAGCATGCACCTTGAGTTTTCTGTTCCACGACTTTACATCTCACGCCGTCAAGGTGGTCGTGGAATACTGAATCTTGGATGTCTTCACAACAGGAATATTCTGGGTACAGCACATATTGTCGCAAATGGACAAGATCCTCTTTTTAAAATGGTCAGAAAACACGAAGAAGTAGGCAAAGGGGCGTTTCTTTACAAAGCAGCAGAAGAGGCTGCTGAAACACTCGGCCTTGACTTCAATATCAGGGGTGAGCGAAATGCATCAAATCTTATCCATCTTGAATACTCACTCCTGAAGGCCCGGATTAAGAAAGCACAGGAGAAAAACTTCCGCGCAGAGCTCCTCGACAAGAAGATGCACGACATCTTCCACAAAAATGTGGAAGATCAGTCGATGTCGTATGAGCTGACGTTCGCTTTCCTTAGATCACCCGGATTAAATTCGGGCACAGAGGGCTTCATTTTGGCATGTCAAGATGGTGTCATTTCCACTCTAGCATACCGTCGCCACATTTTGAGCCAAGATATTCCCGATGATAGCTGCAGAGCGTGTCATGAACACCCCGAGCATCTAGGACACATACTATCTAGTTGTCCAGCTCATGCGGGAACAACCTACATCCAAAGGCACAATGCGGCACTGAGAGTGCTTTATTACCATCTCTGTCACTCTTACGGCATTAGCCCAAATACCTCTCCGCTGAACGCCCCTAGAGAAATAGAGTCAATTGTCGAAAATGAGAAGTGCCGCATATATTGGAACTTCATATTCTCGACAATTGTTTCTGTTGCGCACTCGAGGCCTGACATGGTTCTTCTTGACTTCGAGAAACGAACCATGTTCGTTATCGAAGTTTCGGCACCAGCGGACAAAAACGTCACAGCGAAGGAGAAAGAAAAGAAAGAAAGTTATAAAGACCTTATGAGGGAGTTGCGACGGTTATACCAGGAATATTTTGTTAAGCTGATCGTCCTGATCATTGGCGCTCTTGGTGGTGCCAAGGTTTCACTTGTTAATAGCCTGAAAAGCATCCCTGCGTGTCAACAAAATGCTGAGACACTTGCAGGGAGAATGCAGAAGGCGGTCGTCCTTGGGTCGCTCCGTGTCCTCAGGGTACACGAGACTTTCGCCGGATCATCGTATTGAGTTCGCGTAGACTATAACTACCCATCTCACGGTCGTGAGACGTTGTTACAGCTGAAATTTTACCGCGATTTCGCTGGGAGCGGGTGCAATTTTTTTAGATTAGCACTCGCTCAGCGTGTGCATAACACGCTCTGCACCTATCACTGGGAACTTCTTGACATAAAATGCGGTCACGGTATGCTAAGGTGGAAATGACACTGTCCTAGCATGCGAAAATAAAACCCTCTGTACCTGAATTGAGTCCTGATGATTTGAGGAAAGAAAAAGTTTACTCCCGCGACAAGAACTCTCATTCTAAATTCCTATGAAAGTTTCCGTGCATATGCTTCTCGAGTAACTGTTGGTGAAATTTTTCAATCTCTGCTTTCTTTACTTCGGCTTTTAGACGTGAAGCATCTAGATGGAGTAATGCACTTTCCTCATTTAGTTTGTTAAAATTCAGGCCAAGGGTCTCGGCCGCGTGCACCGCGGCTTTGTAAAGAAACGCTTCTACGCCAATCATCTCGTGTTTCCTGACCATCTTTAAGAGAGGATCTTTGCCATTCGCAACGATGTAAGCTGTACTTAGAACAATTCGGTTATGAAGACACTTGAGATTCAGAAGTCCGCGTCCGCCTTGACGGCGTGAAATGTATAATCGCAGAACCGACGAATTGATATGCAAGCTTTTATGCATATGCATGATCTTACGTGTGGTGACATCAAAGGCCTTAAGCTCGTTTTTCGTCCATTGAACCACCCCAAACGAGTCGAGTAGAACCGGGACGGCAAGCATGTTCGCCGCAGATACCTTGTACAACACCGACAGATTGGAAGACCAAATCTGTCGAAGAAGATGCTTGTATCTGCTTCGGAGAGACTCCTTCACTGATTTTGCGTCCTGAATGCGGCTTTGAGGCACGCCCAGGTATGTGTAGGTCTCTCCAGTATCAAGATGCCTAATAACACTTATATCCACAAGCTGAGGGTCCTTGGCAACGCCAGTAATCTTTCCTTTTTTCAGAGTTTGTAGTGCGAGAGGTAGCGAAAGAAGTATGATGCAGAAAGACAAAGGGCTCATGTTATCACCTTGAAAGACGTCCCTCTGTAAGGTGACGTTGTTCATTGTCACACGATAATTTCTAGATGACATAGTAAATATAGTTTTCCAAGGAGGCATCGATCTCTCTATGCATCTCACTATGTGTGGATGCACCTTCAAGCTTTCCAACAGACAGATGATAAGTCTATGAGAGGTTGAATCGAAAGCTTTCCGGTAGTCAATCTAGGCCATTGACAGGACGCGCTGATAGGCTGCAGCGTCTGCACAGACACACCTGTCAATTAGCAGGTTTTCTCGACAGCCTGCTACACCTTTTTTCGAGCCACGTTGTTCGTACATCTCTCGCCTGACAGGCTCAATTCGTCGAACAATCCTGTTGTATAGGACAGCTGTAAAGATCTTATACAGTGTGTTCAAACAAGTTATTGGTCTGTATTTTCTGGGTTGGACAAGTGGCTTTTTTTGCGGGAGTATAGTGCGTCCTAATACCAGCCACGGTGGAATGACTTTAAATATGAGGTGAATATGCGGGCCAAATGTTGCTGTAAAAATGTAAACTTCTTCCACTCTATCACTGTTTCTATCTCGCGTGGTCAAAATCACCTATATTTTACTATTCCTGTTGGTCACAACTGCCTATCTTTTCCTCTGCCTCACTCTATCCCTGCTAGTCAAACTACCTATCTTTTTCTATTCATGATTCCATCCGCCGTATACATGATGACTCATTTACTTATTTTGTAATCTTATCTCTTTCTGAACATTTTATATCCTCAGGATATCCCTATGTCCTATGGTCAATTCCTAGAAACATGGACAGATGATGATTGAGATTATTATTTATTTCTCGGCAAAACGCCCCCCCTCCCACCCTCACTTGAGACTTCGGTTAAGTGATAGAAGGATGTCATGTCTATATGGATGTCATGCTCGACTAGGTATTTGTTCTTAATACTTATTTTTACACCTGGATGTTAGGAGGGGCGCATATTCGAATATTTGGGGCGTGATTAGAGACGGTCGAGACCCTTGACCTGAATCTAAGCATCAAAACCAAACAGATTTCTTCCGCATAAACTGGAAAGGGCAAAGCGTCAGCGACACCTCCGCTGTAGTCGATGGTAGTTCGTCTGGGGAACCTTCAATTAATATTCACAACGCCGTTGGTACGTCTTCACCTCACGCTAATCCCCCTTCAGCAGCAGCGGCTACCACCAACCAGCCTGATCTTGCTGCTATGATTGGAACTGCTATCTTGGAAGGACAAAATAAAGCGTTTGCGCGGTCACAAGAAATTTCTCTCCAGGATCACAGACTTTGAAAAAAAGCAACAGGCATTTAACGATAATCTTCTTACCTCGATTCAAACGATTGAAGCAGACTTGGCTGGGAACAAAAATTGGATTTCTGTATTCGAAGCTGGCTCAGAAATGGAAAAGGAGGATATGACTGAGATTAAAAAGGAGGCCCATGATTTGAAACTGAAAGTGGCTACACTTGAGCATGTGCTGAACGTGAACGAGGAGGCGGCCCTTCAAACAACTATGGAAATTCATATTCCCCTATGAAAGCCAATAAAGATCTTGTTACTACCATGGACTCGATAGATAACACTCCTGATTTTTTCTTTGTGTGGGTATATGTGGTTAAAATCTATAGGATTATCAAGGCACCTGTACTCGTCAAACCCTCCAACCCCCCCATCATTGTTGCGAAGCTCGGCAATCAGCAACTGCGCGACAAATTCATTGAGAGACAGAAGGTTCTTAGAGACTTCTCTACTGATAATCTAGAGTAATCAAGCAAAGATAAACAACCTGTTTATCTATGCGAGGCCCTGTTATCTTTTAACATGAAAATCTAGGCCATTGCCCTGGGTCACAGAAGAGAGAAAATTATCAGGTATCTGTGGATTGCGGGCGGAAAAATTTGTTGTGACAAGGAGGATGAGTGTCCACGAATTTACTTGGCTAATCTGCAGATCGTCGAGGCATACATCATAATTTTTTCAATATAAAAATTCTACCTAGTGACTCTAAGGTTTTTAAGTTATTCTAACTGTGCTTTTGAGATTAATTATGTTCTACAAGGTCATCTGTAAGTTAAAATAACCTTTACTATATTTTGCTCCATTTTTTATCTGGAAAATATATGATTGTACCCACACGACTTAAGATTCCTCTATATTTATATCTACCCTGACATTTCAGGAACTATAGGATATTAATTAACCTTCTTTGTAATTACTTAAATTGGACTCCATTGGTTTGGATCATGATATTTATATTTTTACTAGCTTCTTCAATGAGCTAACATTCTTTCAGGTAACCTGCAACTTAAAACTTATCATTTTACATTTTCAATGGATATCTATTAATTAAATGAATATCTTAAATATTTATGATGACAACGCTTAATTTTCAATTCTCCATTACCTTAATTTCAAACACCATTTTATGTCCTGCTCCTATCATATCACTACTGTCTCTGAGACCTGGCGTTCGCCAAATCATCCTTGTAGTCTTGTTGCCCTCAATTACTATATACTCTTCCGTAGAGATAGAGGTATGTTCAGAGGATACTTCAGAGTATCTTTTTCTTAAGTATAATCGCCACGCGGCAGTGTATTAGTCAATGTGATTCATGAACTTCCCAATACTTCCTGAGGCAATGAATTGGAATGCGAAATTGTTTCCTTGATTCCTGAATACAACAATATCACCCTTGAAAGAGATTTCCTCACGAACCTAAATACATCGAATAATTTAACCAGATACTTAAATTCGCTAGTATACTCTGCCGAATTAGTTACTGTAGCCCCTGACACCCCCCATCACACTGATTCTTCTGGTGAGCGTATTGACCTGATGATAGTATATGATTTAGATGAGGTTATTTCACACTATCAACACGATGCTTTTTTCCTCTCTAACAGTACATACTACCAATGTAGGTTTAACAGACTTAACTGAGTCTTTTATTCTGACCTTTACTTATAAAAACACGATATTAGTGGTAATTTCATTCCGCTCTTCCCGAGTAAATTAATGGATAATTTAAAAAAATATTTTTTTTAGTGAAGGAGTCAGGACTCATCCTCTTGCAGACCATTCCAAATCATATAAATATTGAATCACTTAGAAGAGAGTTATTGGAAGCATTTCCGGGAATTGTCAACGTTCATGATTTACATGTATGGCAGCTAGCGGGTGAAAACGTCATATCTACAGTGCATGTCATATTTTTGAATCCAATGGTAAATATAATCAATCAATGAAAATAGGAATAATTAAGATACCTTCAGTACCACACATTTTCATCTGAGGTTGGAAATGATGTAAAAACCTTCTCTTCAAAATTTTAATATTGAATTTGAATAGAAAACATAAAAGGAAGCGAAATTGGTGGACCTCAATCGTATGTATATCCCAAAAAAATCTGTTTCGATTTTCGTACGCAAGAAAGTTATGTGAAAAAAGTACCAGCGAGTTAATACTTGACATTTTCTTTTTGCTCCTCATAGATCTTTCCGTTCTCTTTTGGAATCCGCTTGAAATTCTGAAAAATTTCAAAATTTTTCTAAAAAAATTTAAACTCCATTTTCTTAAAACCTCAAGCGTTTTGTTTAAGTTGGTACTTGTAATAGTCTGGAAAATAATGGACCTTTTCTTTGTATAAGTGCCTAAACTGTGAGAAAGGACTTCTTTATTGATTATTATCGATCTTTACTGCTGAGTGGTAGGAAGCAGACTGGCTCCCTACACAAGGGATGCTTCACGCAACCTCGTCACGCAAAGGTCTATGCCTAGACGGAAAGGTGGGGAGAATAGCCTATGCTGTAACAATACCCTCTTTAGATAGGGTTCAGTCTCTAAACCTTTCTGATAGGTCTTATTTCAACAGCTGTAGTTTTAATTCTACAATCCATATGCCTATCATCTAAAATAGGAGCAGCGGTATAATGTACTGTTGGAGATGCAGTGACTTTAGTTTTAACGCAGAAGAAACCAATTTTTCTCGGTACACATTAAGAGAGTAGCGCTAGCACATTGCATTTGTATCCTATGAACGCTATGACTATCGCAATAGCAAGATAACCTAGGTAGTGTACCCAGTTAATCGCATGTTCACTCCAGGTACATGTTCGTTTGTCCCTAGTCTGTCTGTCCCTATTCGGTAACTTTCTCAGAATGTGGTTTTTTTTTACTGAATTCAATCAACTGAACAAGTTCCTAATATTTTGCTGCATGTTTTGCCTCGTCCACAAAACATGTAAGACGACACCTAAGTAGAAATTCTTCGACTTAGTTTGGACTTGAATTACCCTCAATCAAGACATGTCAAGACAAAGTAGATTAAATAGAAAGATAAAGACTAAAATAAATTAATTGCACAAATTCGAAATCATTACCTGAAACAATGTCGCCGTTAGTACACAAACAAAAACAAAACGGTAATTGTGTGAAAACATTGTTGCGTTATTTTGTAGTCGTCCTCTTATATAAAGAAAGAGGTGGCTACGCGTTCAAACAGTTTTTAGGTCATTTGAATGTTTTTCAAAAAAGAGAATGAGAATTAAAAGCAGTCATATTCATGACATGCGACAGGATGACATTTTGGAAAACACATTTAGTACAGAGAAGGTTGATATGATGCCACGTAAACTTATGTTGATTAAAAATTGTGTACTAACAGTTCACATTGAAATTTATGTGGCATATATTCATGTGATTCCAAATAGTGGTAAATAGAGTTTTCTTGTATAGATCTTAATTGGCGATGTTTCAGTGTTACAACCCGATGTTATTCACTTTCTTAGGTTTTCATGTTCACTAAATATATGCCATGGGTTGCGGAGGCTTCACAAACTGAACGAAGCCTAATGTCAGGCTTCGTTAATTATTTTTGTGGGACGTAATTTAATTGTTCTCATCCAAGAATACCTTGCCAGACTATTAGTGAAGGGATGTTATTTTGATTTTACAATAAACAAAGAAACAAGTATTATGGAATGACACTTCAATATAATCAATACAAAATTAGAACGATACTAAGTACTCACTCACCGAATTCCTTCGCTAATTTCATAGTAAATTTACCTTCAGAAAAAGGACAGATAATGGTTCACGAAACCCCTAGCTTTTCCCTTTTCTAAAGGGCCGATGTTCCTTGAATTATTTCTCGTTATCTTTGAGACAACTCTAGTTCATTTCAGCGTAGTCGCGACACACACACGCTTTTACGCGTAGTTGCCCGACACGTCCCCTCACACGCGCGTTATATTTGTTTTAGCGGAGAGAATAACAATTGTTTTTCTAACCAAGGTGACATGGAGTGCGTTTAAATTCGCATGTCCCCTTATTGTCCTTCTCCCTGCTATTCCAAACACTAACTACAATAGACAATTTCTCGGAAGTTTCGAGATTCGACTTTGAAATTGTCTAAGGCGGAAATTGTCTGTTTGTTGCGGATTAAAAATTTTTGGAGATGCCAAACTTCACGTGGCCTTCCCAAACAACTGTTATCTTCGGAGATAAATTTTCCGATGTACGGAAGCCCGATTATTCCGAAGATTGACCCAGTAATTTGAATCCGCGGGTTCACTCGTTGGATGAAGGGTTTTTCAGGTTTAACGTCCCCACGATGAGGTTTCCAACGCGCCCTAGTTAGGAAACTATTTTGAATAGTTTTACACTTCCGACTGAAAAATACTTTTCAACTAAATGTTTATATTATGAGAAAGTTTTATTACGAGAGGCAAACCGTAAGGGTTGACGTGATGAACCAGCGTGTTCAACTCGACGGGCGTCTGTTAAGGAATCTTCGTGAGAGAAGATTCCCTTCAAGAGGCTACTTGCTCGGTTCAAGTATGTCCGCAAACTGCCATGATGATTTTTGATGGGTGCTTCTTGTAGGCGACCTGTCGGTGGACATTAGTGGCAAATTTTGTTTAGGTAATGAATTTGTTAGTCGCCAGGCACCGTATGTGTTGCCGTGCATGGTTGCACTTTGAGCGCTTAGCCAAAAATGCAATTGTCAGCAGCATGAAATAGAGTGCAGGTGGGTGCTTTTGATGCATTTTTGGCAAAGTTAGGGCCATATTGCTTTCTCCCGCTCGAGGGGGTAGTTTAGGTAGGGAGGTGTTTAAGATGAATAGGGTTGTTGTCAACATTAGGAGAGTGGAGAACGGTTGGAGAATATGTAAACCGACAGGTCAACCCACCGGTGTGATGGCTAGCGAGGAACACCCATCCGATCACCCGCCTATGTGTGTACATTAATCTCCCGTGTTCTCGGTGGAGTATGTGTGGGAAGGCCATTCGGTTGAATCCTACTAGGTCGCGGTTCCTACGGGTGTTAGCGTGTGAGTTCTTACATTTGCGGTTTCCTTTTTCTTCTTTTGCACTTATCTAAATCTAAATGTGAGTCTGTGGTACATTTTAAATTTTCTATTGCGATTCCTTAGTTATTGTATTTTCCTATTTCGAATAATTTTTCGTACGTGTTCGCTTAAGCAATCAAAATTCTTTTACAATATTTCTTCATTAAATTTTGCTATCTTTCCCAATCACCAAATTGTATTATCGGCCGACGCTGCGCTTTTACGCCACGTGCGGGTCTCTAGTTACAGGCCTCATCCGTTGTCTGTGCATTCCATTCTCACAATAAATGTATACAAATTAATATGCGCAGGTTTGAAGGGGGTATGTAACAAACCACACCGGATTTTACGCTTTTCGTCCTCGATAGCTAGAGGTGATTGCGAGAGATTGTATCTATAAGGAGGGTATAATCTCCTCTAAATTATATTTCTATAGGCTCCTAACGCTTCGCACCCTCATCTTTTTGGATGTATTTAACCTCTTGTTTCATTTATGTCTCCTGGGAGTCAGCAAAACAGGCAATGGGATCAATTTTTTTTATTGAAATCCTCTGCATTTACATTTGAATCCGTTAATTCCCTTGACCTCCTCTCTTGCTGCTTCGCTCGGATTACTTACTTATTTCCCTATTGGTATAATAATTTGTTTTCCTTTTTTTTTTCAAGTCTTTTCGTACATAATTGCTCTTGTTTTTAGGCGGTCCGAAATTTGATATTTCCCCCTTCCCTTCCTCAGGTGTGCGGAGACGAAAGCCTAACTCGGCAAGGTTGAATGCGAAATATTTGTATCTAAATAGGATTGCTCGAGCGCATTCGCATTGTAGCGTTTTTACGTTGTTCTTATCTAGCTTTCTATTTCGCAGTAGACGCGCATCTTCTTGGTGTGAATTTTCATGCAGGTTGAAGTCTCTGCGGAGGCCGCTTTGCCCCACGGATGGGTATTGCTAATCTGCCTGCAGTCGTAACATCGTTTGTTGCCGTGTTTCTCGGTGCGGTCTCAGGAGTGGTGTGTTGAGTATTCTCGTTCACTTGGTCGTTTGGCACCATGGTCTGAGTGGGATCACTCATGTTTAAGTTGCAGGTTGCAGTTGCTGGTATCTCTTCGCTGTTGGTTCTTATCGGATTGGCTGGTTGCGGGATTGGGTAGCGAAATTTTCGTCTCCTCATACAGTGTTTTAGGCCTGTATTTCCTGTCAACACTTTGGCGTGGCAGCAGTAGCTGGCTATCCCCAGTAGTATGATAGCTAAACCAAGGTAGGCTCCTTGAATGAGTATAGTTTGCCTACCTTTATTCTGCCGCTCCAGGCTCAGCTGGTACAACTGTTGTTCCAGGGAATCTAGAGACTTTTCATTTCTGATGAAATTTTCTTCTTCGGTTGAGAACGCTTCGGGCTGATTTTCCGCCTGTGTTATTGTCGACATGAGGTTTTGGTGCTCCTTCAAGATTGGCGATAACTTCGTTAAATTTAAGTGTAGCGCAGGGTCGTAGATGATTTCAGTTTCTCCGGTTCTGATGGCTGAACCGTGAAAGATCTGTTCGTTGCTCCGGAGCTGACATACTGGTTTGTTTATCGTCACTAAAGTGTTATGCCGGAAGGACAACTGCGCTTGCTCCTGCCTGAGATAAGGCCGGCCTAATATTCCATCACTTGTCACGGGGATTGAGTTCCTTACTTCGTGGAACTCGGTAGGGGATTCCAAAATAGGTAATTTTAGGGTGCCTATTCTTTTGACTGGATGATTAGTGCTGATGGACTCTTGGCTGCGTCCTGATCCAGAGCCTGCTGCGAGTTTAAATCCTTGGGTGGTCCTGGGGATTTGGATCTGGAGGGAGGTTTTCCATATCCTTTCCAGGACATGTTTGGGAAATACTGGTTAATTGGGTATTGTGGTACAATTGGAGTAGAGGGATAGGGGTATGTCAGACTGTATCCAGGTAGTGGTGGTTGGGATGCCAGGTAGGATTGCTGGGCACCCATATATTGGGATAAACTCCCGTAGTGCTGTTGTAACAGTTGAGCGTAGCTAGGGGGCGAGAATACCCCGCTAGCCATCGGTTGAATTGGAGTTGACTCCGGGAAGGATACGGATCTTTCCTTAGGGTGTTTCCTTTCCGATTTGTCTAAGGAACTCATTTTTTTTGAGAAGGGGCTAGTTGGCCGACTGGAACTAGCCTCTCCTTCCCTTTTTGCAACGAAAAATGAAGAGGCCATAGCCCTTGATTTTTCTGCGTATTTTTGTCTCCCTTCCACGTGGAGGGCATACTCTAAGGCTTCGCTTAGGTCCTTCGGGTTACGGGTGTCTACGAATTTCGACATCTCTTCTGGCAATCCACGAATAAAAGCGTCCAGTGAGCAATCTTCAATTGGTTCTAACATTATTTCACTTGCCTTTTCTTGCCCATACCGGGTGTTATATTTTTCTTCCAAAGTATGCCTAGCTTCGCTAAGCAAACCGTGGACGTGATCGTAATAGTCACTTACCGATTCGGATTGGGTCATTCGTAGGTTGAATATAGCCTCAAAATACCATTGATATTTTTTTGTTGGGGCAAATCGCTCTTTCAAATGCTTAATCAAATCATTCACGTTGGGAAACTGCTTATCCCGTACACTTTCGCGCGCTACTCCTTCTAATTTTGACAACACCGCTTTGACAAACATAGGTTCGGTTGCTGGTGTGATAAATACGGCCCCATTGCACACATCCTGAATAAACTCTTTCAAAGGTGGAGTTTTTCCATTAAAATCGGGGATATGGTAAGTGCTAGTTTGCATTGCCATGTTTTTCAAAAGGAAGTTCATGACTGAGCTGGCATCCATGTTTACGCCAGGGTTTGAAAGACGTAAGTTGGGCATGGCTGCACTCAATGTGTTTGCGATGCTTTGGTCATTCAAGTGTTGATTGTCGATGTCTTCAATTTCGTTGTGCTCTGCCGTTGGGTTACCTTCGTCAATAGGGTCCATGGTTATAGTTTGAGCTAAGGACCTTGCCACTTAGCCGCAAGATTTTTGTTTTTTGTCGTATTTTTGTCAAGTACTAAGTGTTCTGTCGACGCACACCTCAAATTCCTAGACGTTTAATAGCCGTCATTCCCAAAATTCCCTTTACAATTGGGTGTTCAATGGGGGTATTGATAGAAATGATCTCGCATGTGATCACCTCATTACTCAAATATAAATCTACAGTTCCCACTGATTCTATAGTCAGTGAGCCAAAATCATGTGTGGTCACTGGATGTCTTGTAAACTCTACCAACAATTCGCTTTCCGGAATGAATGTTAATGGGGTTTCGCGGAGCAGTGTCAAATGGATATTACCCCTTCGGAGATTGAGAATATAGGGTTAATCCAGTTGGTTGCTGATACTGTATGGCCTCATGGCAAAAGGGAGGCATTTCAAATACAATTTTTCTTCTGATGAATCAATTGATATTAAGCTTTTTAATTCTGGCACGTTTTCAGGGTTCGTAATTCGAATAAATATATTCCACACCGGAATACATTTATAACTAGAACCACTTCTGGGAAAGTTCTGTGGTAATAATGTCTTGCTCACGAGGGCTAAAATGCGCCAGTAGCCAATTGAAATTAAAACACGATTTTCCTAAGAGTTAGCCGCTTTTGCGACAGCCCGTTATGGCGTAGGGGTAAAGGCTCAAGGCGAAGGCATAACAGGAGACATATAGACTCAATATGAATCCCTGCAACTAAAAAAAGGAACCTTTTTATATTTAATCTATCAATACCAACTCTATATCTGTCCTTTCCTCGGGTTCGGTCTCAACTATTACGGTTTCGGCATCTGAATCCGAATCAGAAGCTAACGACTGTACATTAAAAATCCTAATTCCTTGATCTCGTGCCGCAAATGTTTGTTGGACGGCCTTCTCCAGAGGTGGATCAATGGTAATCACTGCAATATCGACAACCCTCGCTTC
>CAKNXH010051920.1:4068-16803 GCA_932178445.1 Andricus quercusramuli | reverse complement strand
ACGCTCATTCAAGGTTGTTACGTGGGAATAGCCCTACTCGCCATAGGCCTCTGGTGCTACTGCTGCTACCCTCTTGTCAGATTTGGCATCACCAGAGCATGTCATGAGAAGGGCCCTAAGGATTCCAACTACAATCAGATAAATCCCGAAGCGAAGAGGCCCTCGGTAAACACTAAAGAAGCCCGTATTGAGATCGAGCTACCTCTGAGCAATCAACAATCTTCAACAAGCACAAGCAGTTGTGCCTGTAAAGAAACACCTGCAATATCACCAAGGGGTGCGACGCAGCCCTCGGTGCACACCAGCTCAACTACTTCAAGGCCAACGATCCAACTCCCTACGCAAACGCTACTCTGAAAGTAAGCTACGTACACTGTCTACGTATGGGTATGAATGGATAAAATAAGTCATTTCCGTTCTTGTGAACATAGCTTAGAAATGTAAAGGGAGGAGTCGAGCTCCCCTCACTCGCAAGTTACCCTAAATTTCGGGGACGAAATAATCAAATTCCGGTGTGGTTTGTTACGAGCGAATCTCCATTCTTTTTTTTCTTTATAATTAATGAAGCTCGAAATATTCTTTCAAGCTACATTGATTCAAAACTCTATATGAGTTTCAAGGGACTCTCTGCTCGCTCGTAACCTGAGATCTACTGTCAGCATGCTTACGCAGCATTCCATGCTCCCGGGGACTGACAGCGAGCCAACTTGCGAATGAGGAGAATAATGTCCTCAGAGAATAATTTTAATCAAGGATTAAAATTATTCTCTGATGAAAACATGCTTTTTATTTCATTTTATTTTTTTCACAGGTATTTGAATTTTGTTTCCTCTTCCCCAAACCACTCAATAACATTAGGGTGGATTGCGGAAGGGAATTGTATGAGTGTACGGAATGATTAGTATGCACCTGGGCCTAGGTGAATAAGAAAATTAAACCCTGTACCTAGAATATAAGATTAAAGGATAAAAATAATAATAATAACAATATAGAATTAAGGGAAAGGAAAATTAATTCTAAGGCATCAGCCTCGAGGACCTAAATTAAAAACATATAAGAGAATCTGAAAAGAACGAGTATAGTTGCACTCGCTATGCGGTCACACACACATACGCGCAAGGTACCCATTCCATCTTTATCTCTCCAACGTTCTGAACATCGCCGTCGCGTTCTTTGCATGTAGCTACACTGACGCGACGATCTCAAGCCTCCGCACTCTACACACTGTCCTTTCTCTCTCTCCACGTCATTCTTCCATAATTCCGTCTCGCTTTCGCCTTTACATACTTCCCACCGTAGCCGGACAGTACGAACACGTGGAAAATACCAAAACAACGCCACGTGCTCACTCAGCAGAAACTTGTAACGCCGAAATGCTCGTTCATTTTCTTTGATAAAAGGGTTGGAATTAATATACACTTATATTCAAGTTGAAAATTCCAACCTGCATCAATTTCGATGCAAATTGAAATCAAAATTTCTTTCAGAAATATAAAGAAAGACTTGAATGCACCTCACTTCTGTAAGGTGCTGACGAGGTTCCTGGCTCGCAGGTGCAAAATTTCAAACGGGAGCATTTTGCAATGCAATTCTTGCACACTTGGAAATCAAGCTACTTGGTTAGTCAAATTTGCAAACGCTGCTTTGGCTCTCACGGTGTATCCCTACCTTCCTAATCCAAATTCCGCAACTCCGCAAAAATCCCTACCTGAATCACCTCAATTATAAACCGTCGAACAGAAGTCAAAAATCGCAGTCTCCTGAGCAACCTGGCACGGGCCAGAACTACTCAGATTTTTGTCCGTCCGACGTTGGGACCAAGAACCAAACAAAGTTTTAATCGGTAAAAACTTAGTCCGTAAGACGCAACCACGTCCTATCCTTGGCACCGGAATTCCAACTTTCGACCACGTAACGGGAGTGAGCCGCCGGAATCGATGGGTTTTTGATTATTAAAATTGGGTTCGCGGTCCGGATGAAAAAATTCGAAAATCTCTATCCAACGGGAGGTAGGACCGTAACGGGAGAGGTCAGTTCTTTTCGCGTCCTATTCGACCTACTCAAAAACAAAATTTGAGTTTAGTCTAGAAGAAGTTCGCCCCTTTTTGAATCTCAAAACGAAAAGGAGCAATTTTCTCGCAAGGCTTCAATTCACTTTTACGAGAAGTAGATATAATTTCTACCTCCCGTAAAAGCGAATTCACAGAAGGTGACAGGTGTTTGCGCGTGTTTGCGTGTGTCGCGAATACACTAAGAGACTAGAGTGGGTTGATAGACCCACGGAAATAGAAGGTTTTCGCCCGCTCTATTAAGAGAAGAAAATTAGGAAGTCACTTCTGGACTTAGTTTTTCTTTTTCTATTCGATGAGCGGTAGTTTTAAGTACGACGTATTGGTGAGCTGTATCATTCCTTTTTGCTGTCATATATTTTTTTTCTCTTCTTTTCCTCTACCTGTCGACACATTCTACCCATTGTAGAATGTGCCCTATTATTCGAATCTTGCTCTTATTATAGAATGTGCCCTATTTCTTTGCTCTTGAATAAACCTTATTATTGTATCCACCTAGAAACACTACCCCGAACCAAAACTAAAAATCTTGTAAGGGAAAAATCCTGCTGCACATTGGACACCGCAGCGATGACACTGCCCGCAAGGGATGTGTGGAATGATTCGCCTGTATAGGGCCAAAGGGGTACTGATGCCAGTATAGGCGCGCTGCCTTGCAGGGGGACGTTAGGATACGAGGATGAAACTGTAATGTGTCTGACGACAAGTTGACATGGTCCTTGTCAGAGTCGGAAAGCTCCCATACTTAGACCTAGGGAGGTATGGGGGTTATCACTCCTGGGACAGTGGACTCACCTACGATCGGAATAGGATCCTAACGTGCGGATTATCTTGAAACTACCATGGCTAACTTGCAAAAACAAAAAACTACAGTTAAAGATCTAAGGGTGGGAACTCTAAACGCGCGTAGTCTAAATACTGGCGGATTTAGCGAACTCATTGGGATAGCAAATAAATACAAAACTGACTTAATAGCACTTCAAGAAACCTGCTGGCCGGGCGATTTCGCGTCAATTTCTAAGGATAACTATACTTTTCACTATGGGGGAGCTAAGGAGTGGAGACTGGGGACCGGTTTTCTTATTAACAAACGAATCTCGCAAGCGGTTATCGACATGCAATTCATTAACGATCGGTTATCATACATTGTACTGAAGGGTATTTTCAACAAACAGGTATTAATCAATGTGCACTGCCCCACCGAGGACAAAGACGAAGACACTAAAGATCTCTTTTACGAAACAATCGAGCAGGTTTTTGACAAGTTCTCAACTTTTGACGCAAAAATAGTATTGGGGGATTTTAACGCGAAAATTGGAAAAGAACCGATGTATAGGCCTACAATAGGATCAGAAAGTTTGCATGACGTCAGTAACGACAATGGAACTAGAGTAATAAACTTTGCAGCTTCAAAGAACCTTGTTGTCAAAAGCACATATTTCAAGCATAAAAATATACATAAGGCCACCTGGAGATCACCAGATGGTAACACTCATAATCAGATCGATCACGTTCTAATTGACAGAAGACGTCATACAAACATTCTCGATATAAGATCGTATAGGGGAGCGGATTTAAATTCAGACCATTTTCTCGTGATAGTAAAACTAAGATCTAGGCTAGCGATCAGTAAGAAAACGGGACGCATAGAGCCAACAGTTCGTTTCAATATAGATAAATTCATAACAGCAACAGAAACATTAAATTATCAAGTTGAGATTTCTAATAGCTTTGACGCTCTCCAAGAACAGAGCGACGATAACAATAATTACGAGGAGGACCCGGAAACCCTGTGGAGCAATATAAAAAAGGCGGTAAAGACAGCCGCGAAACTTACGATAGGTTTAAAGAAAGTAACAAAAAGCAAACCATGGTTTGACGAAGAGTGCAAACTCTGGTTTGAAAAACGCCGGAAGGCCAGACTAATTAGTTTACAAAATAAGTGCGATCAAACACACAAGAAGTATCTCGAGATTAGTAAACGTACAAATAGGCTCTATAGATCCAAGAAAAGGGAGTGGGAAAAGAATAAAATACTAGCAATAGAAACGCATAATAAACAGAATAACCCGCGCGAGATGTACAGGGGAATCAATTTTATAAGGAAAGGCTTTCAAAGTAGAACGGAAGTAATGAGGGACGAAAATGGCAATCTAGTAGCCGATGCGACAGAGAGACTAAATTTATGGAAAGACTATTTCGATAAACTATTAAATGTACGCGAAGCCCCCGTTGAAGGTAATCTCGGCGAAATCCACACTGCTGATCTATTAATTGATGACCCTGCTGATATAGAAATAAAAATGGCTATAAAGAAGTTGAAAAATAACAAAGCCGCGGGCATCGACGACCTACCGTCAGAACTGATAAAAAATGGAGGCCCTTGCCTCACAAGACAAATTATTAAATTAATACGCGCAGTTTGGAAAACAGAACGCATGCCGGAAGAATGGAATACCTCTATCGTTATTCCCATCTTTAAAAAAGGCGATAAAACTGACTGTAACAATTATCGGGGAATTTCACTTGTATCTTCGTGCTACAAGATCCTGTCTAATGTAATCCTAAGTAGACTGACTCCTTTTGCCGAGGAAATCATTGGGGATTACCAGTGTGGATTCCGCCGAAACCGATCTACAAGCGATCAAATGTTTACAATTAGGCAACTGCTAGAAAAAAAATGGGAATTTAAAGAAGTAGTGCATCAGCTATTTATCGATTTCAAAAAAGCTTACGACTCTATTATACGCGCACGAATGTACTGGATCCTAGAGTTCTTGGGTGTACCAAGAAAATTGGTTAGACTTATCGAAATTTGCTTAAGCGGCAGTAGGGGTAGAATACGCGTAAACGGTAGTTTATCTGAAGAGTTCTCGATCCGCGATGGCCTGAAACAGGGCGATGCACTTTCGTGCGTCCTTTTTAACTTGGTTTTAGAATACGTGGTTAGGCAAGTGCAGGCGAACCCGACCGGTGCTACCCTATATGGGATAGTACAAATTCTTGGATATGCGGATGATCTCGACTTACTAGGGGATGATAAAGAAACGGTAGCTAAAAATGCAGAAATCTTGATCACAAAAGCCAAAGATATTGGCTTAGAAGTTAGCGAATCGAAGACAAAATATATGACCGTCGGCAGATCCGAACAAAGTAATCAAGACGGGGATCTAATGGCTGGAAATATGAAATTTGAAAGGGTTAGCGAGTTTAAATACCTCGGGTCAATTATAACTAGCGAAAATAAGATTAAAACGGAAATCAACGCGCGGCTGAACGCTGGCAATGGGTGCTATTATGCAGCAAACACACTATTAAAATCGCGATTGCTATCTAGAAACATCAAAGTAAGAATCTACAAAACAATAATAATGCCGGTCGCCATGTACGGGTGCGAAACGTGGGCGCTGACGAAGGGAGAGGAGAATAGGTTTAGAGTTTTTGAGAATAAAGTACTTAGAAAAATCTATGGTCCAAAAAGGGACGAAGAGACCGGCGAATGGAGAAAACTGCATAATGATGAGCTGCATGCTCTCTACGGGTCAGCAAATATTAATAGAGTAATGAAAGCGCGTAAACTAAGATGGGCGGGGCATGTAGCAAGAATGGGAAATGAAAGAACAGTGGCGCAAGTTTTAAGAGGGAGGCCGATTGGTAAGAGACCCTTAGGCAGACCGAGAAACAGATGGGAGAAAAATGTAAGGGAAGATTTAAAAGAACTAGGACATCATTACTTAAACTGGATGGAGGATGCACAGGATAGAGATGTGTGGCGGTCTCGGGTTAGTGAGGCAATGAACTTTCGAGTTCGAACTGCTAATCTATAATAATAATAAAATAAATTTTCAACGAAAAAGAAAATCAACAAAACAGTTCAATTTTCAAGCAAAGAAATGAATTTTAACCAAAACGATAAAGTTTCAACTAATCAGAGTACTCTTCAACAAAAAAAAACGGATTTTCAACAAATAGTTCAATTATCACTGAAAACAGATAAATTGGATAATTTTCAATTAGTAAAATAAATTTTCAACAAAAAAATTCAACAAATTAATTAATTAATTAATTAATTATTAATTTTTTAAATCAAAATAGCCGATCTGTCTAGAAACTAGTCGATCCGAGCGTTACAATCCGAAAAAACGGGATATGGCCTAATAAACACTCCTAATTTTCAACTTACGAAGTCAAGTAACATATCGTTGGAATCGCCAAGAAACGTAGATTTCGAATATAATATTTCCAAATTACTAATTGCAAAATTAAAAAATCTTAATGTTTTGTATTTTATTCCTCATGAGTAAAATAACCCCCCGCTGACATGGATCGACTACACTACAGACGTAGGCGAGCACTCGGCATCGAGAGTGGTGAGAGGGGTAAGGGTTCCACTTGAAGGGGAAGGTAACTCACCCGAAATATATACCTGCTTTTCTTCACATCTCCAGGTTTAATCTTCAAATTTAAAGGATGGGGTACTAGGGAAATTTACTAAAGCTAACAAAATATATTGAGTAAAAATTTTAAGGACACTTTCCTGCATTAAGTTTTAGGTTTCTTGTTCGAATTTTAGAATTTAGATCTTTCAGACCAGCCAGATATAACTGATTCTTAAGATTTTCAAAAAAGTTACCAAAAATACTTTTCCGATACTTCATTGATTTAAACGTTTCATAAAATTCTGCGTCGAATGATATACAGGGTGTCCCAGTACTCAAAAAACATATTTGTATTTTTGGATTCTAACAAAAAAATGGCGTCGAGAATAATTATAAAAAAATTGTTCTAAAGTTGATAATTACCGAGTTATTAACAATTAAAGATTAACCAATCAGAAGCACGCGTTAGAAGGTCGACAGCCCATGTGCCATCGACAAGAGTGTGTGCATAAGCAAGTTCATTTCGTATAAATTCTCCTCGGATCGCTTTTGCAGTAGGTTGTGACTCTGGTGCAACTTCACACGTCAACAAGATACAAAAATGGAAAAAGATATTTTACACAATCAGCAAAATTCGACAACATTCTCATGAATCCTGTAAATTCCCTTGAAATTTGTAGAATTTTCGAGTACTCAGTGGAATTCTCGTGAATTCTCTTGAGTTCAGCAGAATTGTCTTAGAAACAGCTAAATTCTCTCTAACTTTGTAAAATTCTTTTGATTTTAGCAGAATTGTTTTGAATTCAGCGAAATTCTCTTGAATCTCCTTGCATTTATCATAATCTTCTGGAAACCCTGGCGGACCGGCCGAACGCAAACATTACGCTACAGCGTAATGGTAAAGTAATGGTAAAGTAATCCCTGGCGGACCGGCCGAACGCAAACATTACGCTACAGCGTAACGGTAAAGTAATGGTAAAGTAATATAGCATAATAATTGATAAAAGAAACAAAATTAATATGTAAACTGTTGCAATTATAATAAAACGTTGAAATTTACGTTAAATGGCCATGCCGTAATTGCAACAAGTTGCTTTTGCAACGTTAAAAAATAAAAAAACATAGTGACTGTCATTGCAGTCCAGCCCCTGCATATTGGCAACCCGTTAACGGGGCTTCAAGTGGGTTGCCAGTCTGCAGGGGCCTGACTTGAATGACAGCCACTTTGTTTTTTTATTTTTTAACGATGAGAAAGCAAGTTGTTGCAATGACGGCATGACCATTTAACGTAAATTTTAACGCTTTATTATAATTGCAACAGTTTACATATTAATTTGGTTTCTTTTATCAATTATAATGCCATATTACTTTACCATTACTTTACCATTACTTTACCGTTACGCTGTACCGTAATAATTGCGTTCGGCCCGTCCGCCAGGGGTGTGAGGTGATTATTTTAAATTTTATATTTTTTAGCAGCTCAAGTTGGAGGAAGCTCCGACGGGGTTCGATGTAAGTACTAGGGGTGATTTTCTTAGGCTGTATAATATTATTGTAGGAATTGAGATATCTGCTAGAGCCTTAGAAAGGTGTTTGAAGTAACAATTTTCAATGTTAAATTATTTTTGCTGCTGCAGTTAAAGGCAACTTAGACGTTGTTTGTTAAATGTACTTGGGGTGGTTTTTTTGGGCTGTCTAATATTATTTCAGGGACGAAGATAGCAACAAAGGTCTTGGGAAAGTATATGCGGTTACTATTTTTAATTTGAAATTTTTTTGGCTGCTCAAGTCGAAGGTAACTGAGACGGAGTTTGTTAAATATACTAAGAGTCGTTTTTTTGGGTTGCTAAATATTATAGTAGGGATGAAAATACCTAAAAAAATTGGGAATGTGTGTAGGGTGATTACTTTAAAAATCAAATTTTTAACTTTTTGACAGTTTTAGTTCAAGGAAGCTGAGATTGGATTCGTTAAATGTACTAGGGGTGGTTTTTTGAGGTTGCGTCATATTATTTTAGGTATCGCGATATCGGCTAGAGTCTTGAAAAGGTGTCTCAAGTGACTATGTTTAATTTGAAATTTTTCGCCTGCTTTATTTGAAGGTAACTGAGATGGGTTTCTTTAATATACGAGGGCTGGCTTTCTTGGGGTTGTTGAATAATTGAATTATCTAATAAAGTCTTGAGACAGTGTGTGGGGTGATTATTTAGAAATAAAATGTTTTTCGGCTACTTTAGCCGAATTAAATTGCGACTGGGTTCGCTAAATGCACTAGGGATACCTTTGTAAGGCTGTGTAATATCATTGTAGGAATTGGGATATCTATGTAATAAGAGTCCTGAGAAAGTGCCTGGGGTGACTATATTTAATTTGAAACTCTTTTGGCTGCTTCAATTAAGTGACGCTCAGACGGGGTTCGTTAAATGTACTAGGGGTGGTTTTTTGAGGCTGTATAATGTAGAAATGGCAATATCTTTTAGACTCTGGGAAAGGTCTCTTAGGTGACTATTTTTAATTTGAAATTGTTTTGACTGATTCTGTTGAAGTCAGCTGAGACGCGATTCGTTATATGTAGTAGGGGTGGTTTTTTTGAGTCTGTGTAATAATATTGTAGGGGTGGGGATATCTATGAGAGTCTTGGAAAATTGTGTGGGGTGATTATTTAAAATTTTTAATTTTATGGCAGTCTAAGTTGAAGGCAGCTGTGATGGGGTTCGTTCAATGTAATGTGTGTGGTTTGTTGGGAATGTCTAATATTATTGTAGGGATATCGATATACACTAATGTCTTGGGAAGGTTGTGGTATCTATTTTTAGTTTAACATTTTTGGCTGTTTTTGTAAGCCCCGAAAAAATAATCAACTTTGGGCTTACAGTTTTTTCAAATATCTATATTTTTATTTAGGGGTTCATGTTAAATTCATGGCTTGTTTCCGAAACGTTAATGTGGTTGGTCTTGGTAAGCTATAACGTAGTTTAGAGCTATGGCTTACGTTTTCTTTTTGTTCTTACTCCCTCAGGTTTTTTTAGGGTGGATTTCGTCAAATAAATGTAAAGTGTTTGGGAAACACACAAAAATAGACCAAAATTCTGATATGATTATGTTTATGGTGAGCGCGATATATCTTCACTATTTTCCTTCATAGTAAATATTAAATTTAAACAAAATAACCCATGGCACATTTTAAATGGAGTATGAAAGAATATGTGAGAATTGAAGCGGGTCAAAATAATCGATTGGCCCTTCGTAGCAAGCAGTTTCATGCTTGGGGTCACAGGGGGCCTGTGTGCACTCCCTAGTAGCAAGATAACCGCAGACTGGCGCAAGCTGGGCGCCAGAAAAAGAAGAATCTGTCTGCAGCCTGGCGCCCGGCTGGTTCCGATTTGGCGTACTGTTCTGGCACCAGAGTCTGGTATAGCAGATCCTGGCCAAGACTGGTCATGATATACACCAGACAAAATTAAAAAAACGTAAAATGGTGGTAAATAGGTTTCTGTGATAGTTTTACACTATATTTCAGCCCTTTCTGGGAGAATATACTGCAAAGACGTCACAAGATTCCAGGATGAGATACACTGAAATATTAAAAACATAACCTGTTGCTATATAAGCTTGCATGCTTGCATGTTTGGTCATACTTGTGAATCGCTCAAATTTCCGATTGCTAGATTTTCAATTTCATTATTTATATTCTACATTAATTACTAGTGTTTAAACTAAATACCAGAATCTGGTTCCTTTATTCACCAGATTCTGTTCTTCGTCTGGTCTGATCTCTTCTCCCGCCAGTCTGATCGACTAGGGGGAGCAGATGCTGAGCCAGACTCTGGCCTGTGTCATACAAGGCAGACGTTGCTACTAGGGCTGCTTTATGCCCTATGTGCCAGCTATGTTACATCCAGATAGGTGTAAGGACATCATCAGAGGGATTTCACTGGAATGTTCAATCATTTAATTATGACTCTGGCGGATCGTATTTTTTATTGGAACTTTATCGACACTTCTTGTGAGCTTCACGAAAGAAATGGGAAGGACGAATGAATTCGAAATAAATCAAAGCTTATTCTAATGGATTCAAAGGTATTAAAAAATTCAAGAGAATACAACAGAAGTCAAACGACTTCTACAGAATTCAAGATAATTCCACAGAGTTGAAGAGAATTCTGCTAAACTGAAAAGAATTCTACTGAATTGAAGAAAATTCTACATTTTTCAAGTCAATTGTACGGAATTAAAGATAATTCTGCCAAATTCGTGAAAATTCGACTGGATGCAAGAGAATTCGGCATAATTCAAGAGAATTTGGCTGATTTGAAGAAAATTCTACTATTTAAGAGAATTCTGCCGAACGTAAGAGAATTCTGATAAATTGAAGAGAATTCTGCAGAACTTAAAAGAATGCAGCTGATTTCAAGATAATTTCGCTAATTTAGGAAAATTCTACTGAATTCAAGAGAATTTCACTGATTTAAAGACAATTTTACTAAATTCAAGAGAATTCTGTTAAACCTAAGAGAATTCTACTAAATTGAGAATTTTATATGGCCGAAAAGAATTCTACTGAATTCAAAAGAATGATACAGAATCCAAGAGAATTCCATTAAATTTTAAAGAATTCTGCTGAAATCAAAAGAATTCTACAGAATTCAAGAGTCTTTTACAGAAATTAGGATAATTTAACGGAAATCAAGAGAATTCTATAGATTGCTCGAGAATTCTGTCGATCTCGAAAGAATTGTACTGAATTCAAGAGAATTCTGTCAGACGTAAGAAAATTCTACTGATTTCAAGGGAATTTGGCAGACTTAAGAGAATTATACAGATATAATAGGATATGGGATAGGATACAGATATAAGATATAATAGGAAAACCAACGTGCAGGGCATATAGAATTTATTGTAAATGTTTAGTCAATTGTCTCCTAGCTCAGTGGCGGGTACTCTGCACTGATACACAAGGGATCGCTGTTTCAAGTCTCGACGCATGAACTTTTTATTAATTTTTTTTCTGATTGACCTCGACCACGCATTCATACGAATTCACACGCATTCAATTCGCGCTGTCTCAATTCATCTAAGTGCGTCTCAATCCGTTCGAACGATTCAGAAAACGGGATTCACGTGCATGACAAAAATGTTAATTCGCCCCAATCCGTATCAATTCTTTCTTTTTTGCTGGGTAAAATAAATGTTCTGCGTTTTAATAATAATTTATACATTTCTATAAAAATCACATTGATAAATAATGTAAGATGTCAACATATACGGCGACCATTTTCTGCGTGCAACACTAGCGCCATAACTCGGGCAGTATTGTAAACCTTTTTATATGACAAAAATTTGCTTATTTTCGGTTACATTACTCTTGTCTCCTTATGTCTATTCTCCATGGCCAGAGACTACGAAGGAATAATAAGGAGACCAATCTTCGTACATGCGATTTGTTCGGAGCAACGGCACCATAAGTGCCAGGCCTGTAAGTAGTAATCACTCTTTTGCGAGTGCGCAAGCGCAACGTGTCCTCTTCACACGCACGTGAAAGTGCGCGAGGGAGAGAGCTTCTGAAAATAGAGTGCCTTGGAGAGGCTAAGCTCGTTTGTTGATCATCACACCGTAGAGGGAAGATAGGTATAGAGGCGACAATGCCCACCAAGCTTAGAAGATTGGCGCGGGGAACGAGACGTCGGGAGTAGGCTTAGTTAGGGAACCAGCGATGCGAGGGCGCTAGTATCGCGAACCAGCCACGCAACCGTTCCCTCTACCCCTCTCCACCTCTACAAACGTAGAGGCAAGATAGGCTTAGCATGGGCTTAGCGTGACAAGTGAAAGAAATTGTTACTTGCCAGTTTTTCACCGTAACCAAGAACTGCTGCTAATAATCTCGTCGATTTTGAATATTAGCCAAACATGCATTTCATTCAAAATGAATTTTCAAATGTATATCATTAGGGTGGTCCAAAAATTCGACTTTCGATTTTTGGTGATAAAACCCTCCCCCCCCCCCATTTTGTTGGTTTTCCGGAAAAATAAATTCCGTAATTTTTTTTTTTTCAAC
The DNA here is from genome assembly GCA_932178445.1 of Andricus quercusramuli. NCBI lineage: Eukaryota > Metazoa > Arthropoda > Insecta > Hymenoptera > Cynipidae > Andricus > Andricus quercusramuli. Next base: position 4,300 of record CAKNXH010051920.1, on the reverse strand, counting down.
GTTAACCCGTGCCTCCGGGCTTTTGAAATTAACATGGGGTTTTAAATGGGAAAAGCTCAATTTTCAAAGAAATGGAAAAAAGAAGTACTGATTATACATTTTTTCTCAATTAAAGTATTGTCACCTCTTGAGGAGTATTTAAGGAATAATTTCCACCCAATAGCTTTTAATTTTGATACACCTGTACCCCTTTAATTGTGCCCGGAAAATGCCCCAAAAAATGCAAAATAGC
>CAKNXH010051911.1:19566-45576 GCA_932178445.1 Andricus quercusramuli | reverse complement strand
TGATCTATTATATATCCTTCTATAATATATATTTATCTGGAAAGGAAGAAACAATTAATTGTTTTCAAATCGCACACTTTAATACACTCACTCAATTCACGGGTGTGAATGCCACAGGAGATGAAACACGACAAGAACAGCTGATCCAAATCGCGCATGCGCGTTTTCGATCTCAAACTACTCCCACTATCAGCCTGCAGTGGTCATGCAAGTCGCAGGCCCATCGTTCCCCGCCGTTTGCAAGCCCGACGGGCGACTAATGTGCCGGACCGTTGCCTGCCGTTGTCCGCCCTGCGGTCGCATTCCGACTCAGCCGGCTTGTCGTGTACATTTAGCAGGCACGCTGGTCTCCAGCCCGCCGGGCCGATTTCGTGCCGGCACGTATTGTTATCTGGGTTATTATTTACTTACTAGAACATGAAAATATTTCTATCTTTCGAAAAATAGCAAAAATAAAATATGTGAACAAAAAAATTATTTGAACAAGTTAAATTTGTTTAAACATATACGATTATTCATAATAAACAAATTCGTACTCAAAAATATGAAAATTTGTAGAAAATTTAGTGAGATAAAATGTTTCTCCTGTTTTTTTTCAGGTAAAATATATACTTGAACAAATACGTATTATTTAAGTAATTGTAAAATTATGTAAACAAATTATTCTATTGTTGTAATTAATTAAATAACTCACATAGTATATAAAATACGTTCATTTCGCGTCTTAACTGAAAAGAAATCAATATTTGAAGAAATTAAAATTGTTTAAACAATTAAATATTATTTAACAAATGACTGGGTATTCTTAAATTACCGATTAATGATTATTTATCGTTTTTAAACTTTTGAAAAGTGTCAATAAACCGCAATATTACGTAAAATTCAAATTTGTCAATGGGAAACTTCATGCACGGAAAAAATTAGTTGTTGACATTTTGAATCACTGAGCCAACCACTCTAGGATAGGGCTAAACGTATGTCATAAATTGGAAGAATCGTCTTACAAATCTTGATCGATAAATGTTTAAAAAGTAGAAAGAGTTGTCGAAAGTACAAAATAATTTCAGTGAAAATGTGAAGACCAGAGGAATAGAGTTCTTGAAACACTGATACACTCATGCTTCGAAGCCAGTCAATGAAACTTTCGATGACTCCTAACGAGTTTTTAGAAAACAGTATAGCCAAGTTAAAAAATATATATATTTCGCGGTTATATTTACTATATTGTTATTCACATATAAAAAATCGAAACAAATTTGTCGGCGGGATTCGAACTACCTAGAGATCCTCTAGGGAGAGTTAAGACACGTTTTCCCCTCCAATGCTCGCCGCTGTACCGGAACTTGATATTTCACTGCGGCGCGAAAAGTTTGAAAAATGACGTGTAGTGCAATACGTGACAGAAAGCGAGTGAGCATCGAGAAATCTTCGTGTTTGTTTATATTGAAGCTATGATGTGTGAAGTGTGATATGCAAGTTTTGTGATTAATGAAGAAGTGAAAAAGAGGTTGTGTATAACCTGCTTTCCAAAGAAAAATATTGACAATATATTTGTGAGCTATAAGTGTTTTGGAAAAATAGTAAATTGCTGTATTTCATATTGCAATAATTCATCTAAAAACGGGTTTTTCTAAACACAAATTCCGCGAGATCCTAAACTTCGAGAATGGTGGATTCAGAATATCGATCGAGCAGATTGGGAAGCAAATGACAAATCATGAAAGATGCAATTCCAACATTATTTCAGAGTTCACCAGTGAGGAAAAGAAATCTAATTAACATTGCTTTTGCAAAATTGAACAAATCTTCATCCTTTCCTAAAATTCATTTTTACTTTCTTTGTATGTATAACCTTTTTGCTTCCAACCTACAAAATGTATTTATTTTACCAATATTATTTGTGGAAATTTGTATAATATATATGCCTGAAAATGATTTTTAATAACATTTCGTTTATTTTAAATGTTCAATTCAATGAAATTCTCTTTATTTTGTATTGAATCTGTTGTGGAATGAACACTCTATTTGAAGATAGCGCCATTTTTGAATAGCGGGTTCCGGTACAGCGGCACCAATCAGAATTTGAGTACCCCGCGTCTCAATTGGTAGGTATTCACTTGTCCGAAATTTCATTTTCCCGAAAAAATGACTAGATTACTAGCCGCCTTCGAAACAATTGATAGATGGGCTTCTGCTTGCAAATTTTAATTGGGCAAGCAGAATCCCATCTATCCATTGTTTCGAAGGCGGCTAGTAATTTAGTGCTTTTTTCGGCAAAATGAGTTTTAGGGAAAATGAAATTTCGGACAAGTGAATACCTACCGTCTCAACTCTCCCTTGAGGATCTCTAGAACTATCGAACGCAACTTAACCCTAACAACTAGACCCCACGGCTAACTTGACACATTGAATATTTTGCACAAATCTCAGTGAAGAGCCAAATTTAAATCCGCGCTCATTTGTTCATTGCCGGTGACCGCGACTCCATTCAGACTTATATAGATACCACTTCACCTGAGCGTCACTACGTGTTAATACAAGCATCCAATGTGACTGTCACGAAGTAGTATAAGGAGATCCAACTCTAATATAAGGATACTTCCCATTTTTCCGTGCCCACTTCCTATAGCATACCAGATAAACTATTGTAGCGCCTCTCGTGAGAAAAATTGATACTATTGTGTTTTACAATGTCTGCCTCCTTTCGTCGTCTGCTACCGGCTGTCAAAACTGGCGAATAACTGGCCAATGAAAACCATTTTCAAACCTGCCTCCAAAACCTATGTTATAACGGGTTTCCGCAAGAGGCGCCACAATACTTAATCTGGTTTTGCTATAGGATGTGGGCACGGAAAAATGGGGGGTACAATTTTCCGTAATGGCCCATAGAGATGGATCTCCTTATACTACTTCGTGGTGACTTTACATTGAGAATATATCGATATTTAGAAGACAGTCAACGAATTCTTCGACAACTTATAAATCAGTTATTCATTTCTGTGCTAGAGTTATTGTATTCCAAATCTTGTGGAATCTAGAGGACTTTTTATGAAAAATTGAATGTTTGTCTAGGACTTTGTCAAAATCTGCTGAATACAAATTCGAAAACTGATGTTCCTCGATTGTCTTCCAATAATTCGATGACTTTTTTCACTTTTTCAATGAAGTCTGCGGTTATTTAATCAAAATTATACGAGATTCTAAACAAAAAGTGGCCTATCCTAGAATGGTTGACTAGTCAAGTAAAGTTTCGACAACTTATTTTTCCGTGTGGTCTTTGCGCCACCCCTAATTATTAGCCGATTTTGCTCAATTTTGGAAGAGATTTTTTTTTGGCATTTGAAAGCAGAGAAATTTGAAGAGTGAAAAAGTAACGGCCACCCTAATGTACACTACCGGCAGAAATTTTTGTTACATTTTCTCTAACCGTTTGAAAATTCATACATCACTTCAGAGACGAATATCTGTGCAAAAACTAAATCTACTGCTTTCTGAATAGAATAATTTGAAATATCAGAAAATTACGCGTCGAATCAGCTTACGTTCAAATTATTTCAATGAACGTGTCAAAAATATTTATTTTTAAAGTTAAAAGTTTTTTTTTTAGTTAAATGAACATTTTGAAATCTCGAGTTCAACTCTTTGCCAAATCTATAAAAGTGTTCTTAAAAATTATGAAAAATCATAAAATCAAGAAAAAGTCCTACTTTTTAAATCTAAATCAACAGCACGATTAAATATCATGTAATTGCTGAGTATCCATACAAAATATTCACTCGTGCAATGTGATTTTTGGGAGCCATAAGTCCGAGATTCGTTGTTAGCTTTCATTTTTTTATACGGTACAACTTCAGATTCCTTTATATATTCCATTGTATATCCAATTAAGTCTGAAGTTATACCTTATAAAAAAATGAAGGGTAACGACAAATCTCGGACATTTGGTTCCCAATAATTAATATTGCACATGTGAATATTTTGTATGGATACTCAGCAATTACATAATATTTAATCGAGCTCTTGATTTAGATTTAAAGATTAGGAGTTTTTCTTGATTTTATCATTTTTTTAAATTTTTAGGGACACTTTTATAGATTCAGCAAAAAGTTGAACTTAAGACTTCAAAATGTTTATTCTGCTAAAAAGTAGTGTAACTCTATCTATGAAGATGTTAATTAGTAATTATTATTATTTACCTACATTTTTACTGAAGAAAGCAGGTTCACTAACATTGAACTAGTAACAGACTATTGTACTTAACAGTGAAACATAAATAATGAATAATAACCATACTAACCCTTAGTCTGATATTTTATTGTCCTGTCATAATTTATAATTAAACATAATAATAAAAACTAATTGTTTTAGATGCACAATATATATTAAAGGAAAATAATATATAAGTAAAAGAATCGGGGTGCTTTTTTATCGTGAGTGGTTCCAAATATTTCCCAGCTTGTGAAGTCTTTCTCAGCAATACACCAGAAAGAAAATCGAGTGCGCATGTGTGGGACACAGGCGTTAAGAATTTTAGCCGATAACAGGGATGAATTAGATAGTATAATTAACTGTTATAAAATAATTCATTGAAATCCGCGAAAAATTGGTACAAATTTTTTGACCTCCCTAGTGTACGTGCAGAACAGAAAGATATATATATATATATTTATATATATATATATATATATATATATTATACCATTCGGTTTCGGTTTTGATTCCTTTGGAATAGAACCGAAGGGCTTATGACAAAGCCTCCGAACGCGTCCTCGGGTTGCGGATAGAGGGTCCCTGTACCAAGGGTTTCTACTGAATATGGTTACAATAATTAATGAGCAGTCGCGGACAATTGTCCAGGGATGGTCCCGAAGGAATAACCCCCAAGCGAAGGCGTGAGAACCGTGCCGAAAGCTGAATGTCACCTGGGTGAGGTGTCTCTAACGGTGATTCTGGGAAATCGGCGACTCTCAATGTATACAGCCTTATCCTTGCAAGCGGGGCTCTACAAGGATGGACGAACCCTTTCCCTAGCTGCTCGTGGGAACAACAATGACAACAGAAAACACAGTTGTAGTAAGTGCGGTTCAAAACAATCGAACGCGCAGGGCTCCCGACAATGGGTCGGACAACAATGCCGACTACCCTACAGTTGGGGGAGCCAATCAAGACGGAGTCAATGCGATTGACCGGCGGAATCTTGTTACTTTTAAGTGGACGGATCAACTCAATGACGGCCTACTGGAGTGCTACGATGCCAGTATGGTCTCTGAACGAGAAGGTTACATGGCACGACTGCATGCTCTGTGGTGCGAGAAACACCCAGAGCTCTCAGACTTTTCGCAACAACGTCTGCGAAACCATGCCCAGAACCTTAGGAAAAGGGGTTATATAAGCGGAGTGCCTACTCAACCGCATCCACAACAAGCCGGCAACAGAGAAAGAGAAGCGGCACTGAGACCAACCGCGAACAGGCATCCAATAGAGGAAGAACGATGCTTCAGGACCCGGAGAAATATCAACATTCAGGTTTCTCCCAAGCCCTAAGATCTGACTGAACTGGATGATGAACTTCGTGGAGATTTCTCCGAAGAATCCGACCTCTGGACTATCAGTTGTGGTGTGTACAATGCAGTGAGAACTTTGGCAGATGCAAGCCGAAAAAAAACCAACGGTTGATCATAAGACCAAAAGAAGAATGCATCAACTCAGCACAAAGATAGGCTGGGCTAGACAGTACGCGTCCCGCATTCAGTGTGTGATTGACTACATAACATCTGACAGGAATTTCACTGCCAAGGTTCGACGGTTCGCGCGCGAACTGCGGATCCGTCATCACACAATCAACAAATCAAAGCTAATGACCATCAGACAGCATATTGTTGACAGAATACGAATACTATCTAACGCTAGGAGAAGTCTAGAACGGAGAGAGAGGTGGGTCAGAGAAAATCAACAATTTTCATCTGATCCATCTAAACTCTTCCAAGACCCTCCAATTACTGTCGACCATCCGCCCAAACCAGAGGAGGTCGAAGCATTTTGGAGAGAAGTCTACGAGGTCCAGCATCCACTTCAAGAAGACTCAAAGAACATAAATAGCTTCAAGGAGCTGTGCAATGCCCTCATAACACCTGAGGAAGAATGCCCACCTATCACTACCGAGGAGGTGAAAAACGTATTAAAAGGCATGAAGAACTTTCCCGCTCCGGGACCAGATGGTATCAAGACCTTCTGGTGGAAGAAGTTTCCTTCAACCCACCAGCATCTGGCCCGAATTTTCACCTCATATCTAAAGTCGGAAGAGCCTATTCCAGAGTGGTTGGTAGAAGGGCGCACAGTGCTCCTGCCTAAGACGGGCAACTTAGCTGACCCTAAGAATTACAGGCCAATAACTTGTCTGAACACACTGTATAAGATCTTCACAGCCATCCTAAATGATAGGATTCTTCGGACAATTGAACCTGTGTGGCGAGAGATGTATGAACAACGTGGCTCGAAGAAAGGCGTAGCAGGATGTCGGGAGAACCTGCTCATCGATAGATGTGTCTGTAAAGATGCAGCATCCTATCAACGATCTCTATCGATGGCCTGGATAGATTACCGAAAAGCTTTTGATTCAACCTCCCATAGACTTATCATCTGTCTGTTGGAAAGCTTGAAGGTTCATCCACACATCGCGAGATGCATAGAGAGATTAATGCCGCTTTGGAAAACCAGATTTACCATCTTATCTGGAAAATATCGTGTGATCACTAACAGTATCACCTTTCAGAGAGGTGTATTTCAGGGCGACACCATGAGCCCTCTCCTCTTTTGCCTCACATTATTGCAACTTTCTCTCGCACTTCGCCATTCCGAAGGGTACCTCTGTGGCTAACCTGGAAATCGAAAGCATAAGGTAACTCATGTATTTTACATGGATGATCTCAAGCTCTATGCTAGAAATCAAAAGAAACTACATCTAGCTCTAAAAATTGTCACAGAGTACACTCAAGAGATTGGAATGGAGTTCGGGTTAGAGAAATGCGCCAAGGTTAATTTGAAGAAAGGAAAACTTAACGGCATCCTCGAAGATCCTGAACTCGTTGACAGAAGCGCTATACGACACCTTTGCGCTGGAGAGACATATACATACCTGGGCGTGCCACAAAGCCGCATTCAGGACGTAACATCTATAAAGGATACTCTCCGATGCAGATACAAACGTCTCCTCCGACAGATATGGTCTTCCGAACTGTCGGCGAGGAACAAAGTATCTGCAACGAACATGCTTGCCGTCCCAGTAGTACTCTATTCATTTGGAGTAGTTCCATGGACGAAGGACGAGCTCAGATCCCTCGACATCGGGTCCCGAAAGGTTATGCACATGAACAAAAGCATGCACCTTAAGTCTTCTGTTCCACGACTTTACATCTCACGCCGTCAAGGTGGTCGTGGAATACTGAATCTTGAATGTCTTCACAACAGGATTATTCTGGGTACAGCACATATTGTCGCAAATGGACAAGATCCTCTTCTTAAAATGGTCACAAAACACGAAGAAGTAGGCAAAGGGGCGTTTCTTTACAAAGCAGCAGAAGAGGCTGCTGAAACACTCGGCCTTGACTTCAATATCAGGGGTGAGCGAAATGCATCAAATCTTATCCATCTTAAATACTCACTCCTGAAGGCCCGGATTAAGAAAGCACAGGAGAAAAACTTCCGCGAAGAGCTCCTCGACAAGAAGATGCACGGCATCTTCCACAGAAATGTGGAAGATCAGTCGATGTCGTATGAGCTGACATTTGCTTTCCTTAGATCACCCGGATTGAAGTCGGGCACAGAGGGCTTCATTTTGGCATGTCAAGGTGGTGTCATTTCCACTCTAGCATACCGTCGCCACATTTTGAGCCAAGATATTCCCGATGATAGCTGCAGAGCGTGTCATGAACACCCCGAGCATCTAGGACACATACTATCTAGTTGTCCAGCTCATGCGGGAACAACCTACATCCAAAGGCACAATGCGGCACTGAGAGTGCTTTATTACCATCTCTGTCACTCTTACGGCATTAGCCCAAATACCTCTCCGCTGAACGCCACTAGAGAAATAGAGTCAATTGTCGAAAATGAGAAGTGCCGCATATATTGGAACTTCATATTCTCGACAATTGTTTCTGTTGCGCACTCGAGGCCTGACATGGTTCTTCTTGACTTCGAGAAACGAACCATGTTCGTTATCGAATTTTCGGCACCAGCGGACAAAAACGTCACAGCGAAGGAGAAAGAAAAGAAAGAAAGGTACCTTATGAGGGAGTTGCGACGGTTATACCCGGAATATTCTGTTAAGCTAATCGTCCTGATCATTGGCGCTCTTGGAGGTGCCAAGGTTTCACTTGTTAATAGCCTGAAAAGCATCCCTGCGTGTCAACAAAATGCTGAGGCACTTGCAGGGAGAATGCAGAAGGCGGTCGTCCTTGGGTCGCTCCGTGTCCTCAGGGTGCACGAGACTTTCGCCGGATCATCGTATTGAATTCGCGCAGACTGTAACCACCCATCTCACGGTCGAGAGACGTGGTTACAGCTGAAATTTTACCGCGACTTCGCTGGGAGCGGGTGCAATTTTTCAGATTAGCACCCGCTCCCGGCGAAATCCTGCGGTTGTCCTTATGACAAACTTTTAACTATATATATATATTGTAACCCCCGCGTTTCAAGAGGTTCCTGAAAATAGGCAATAGTAGTTTCTCCTCTGTCATGTTTTCTAAAAAGAAGCATTCCACAGGAGAAACGCTAAAGCGCCAACTCGAGAACTCCCACGCAAGCGATCTTACGTAAGCGTGGGAAGGCAGAGTGAATAAAAGGCGAGCCCCGGGCGAAAAACGCCACTCTATTTTTGATCTTTGCCTACCACAGCTAAAGATCATAGAGTCGAAATCTTTCAGTGGTGCGGACAGAAGGGGAAACCTTTCATTGCTGCACTACTGCCTGCCTTGAAATATTCGGTCTAACCGAGGATTTCAGGCATTTTTAGATTGCGTCTCTAGCTGTGCTAGCCAAAGCGATATTCCAAGCGACTCTGAGCGATTGCCATATCTGAGCCTCATTTGAGCCTGATTTGTGCCCCATTTGTGTATTTGTGCATTTTGGTGAATTTATTGTGCTTTATTTTTGTGTTTTCTTTGTTTTCTCGTGCGAACATATATCTCAGTTAATCCTTGCATTCTCGAGAGCAAACCTGCTTATACCGGGGGACACTGTCCAAATTATCAGGGATCAATTAAGAACTTGAAAAACGGTAAGGCTGCGGGTATAGACAATATTAGCGCTGAAATGCTTAAATACGGTGGTGAGTACATACCTCACAGGTTGTGCGAATTAATAAATTTATGTATCGAAACGGGAGAAGTCCCAGACGATTGGAGAAAAGCGATTATCGTACCAATATACAAAAGAAAAGGAGATAAAAGCAACTGCAGTAATTACAGAGGTATCAGCCTACTAAGTACCGTAAGTAAAATATACTCAAAAATACTTATCCGTAGGGTAATGGAAATTACAGAAGAGAAGATATGGGAAGTCCAATGTGGATTTATGCCAGGAAGGTCATGTACAGATCAGATATTTAGCCTAAGACAGATTACAGAAAAAAGCTTGAGAGTAGGAAAGAAAGTTTTCTGTGCATTTATTGATCTAGAAAAAGCATTCGACAAGGTAAATAGAACTAAACTTTGGGAAATCCTTAAAGAGTATGGCGTAAATGGAGGGCTCCTACAAGCAATAAAAACAATTTATACAGGCAGTAAAGCGAGTGTAAGGGTAAATGGGAAACTGAGCGACTGGTTCGATATTATGCAAGGGGTGAAGCAAGGATGCGTTATGTCCTCGTGGCTATTTATCATATTCATGGATAAATGTCTAAGAACTGCCCTCTTCGACGAAGAAGGTGTAAATCTCGAAACCGTCAAGGTACGTGGGTTAGCTTTCGCAGATGACAAGATTCTTATGGCAGAATCAATCGAGGACTTGCAAAGAATGTTGAATAAACTAAATACAAGCATGGAGAACATGGGCCTCAAAATTAACGTGAATAAAACGAAAATCATGGTGTTTGAGGGAAAAAGCGAGAAAACAATGTGCAATATTGTCCTAAATGGTGAGGGATTAGAACAAGTTGACAAGTACGTATATCTGGGTAGCCTATTCACTAGCGACGGAAAAATAGATGGGGAGCTAGATAGGCGCATAAATAAGGGTAAGCAGGTTATCGGTAGAGCAGGGTCCATCCTCAGAAATAAAAACATATCAAAAAAAGCTAAAATGGCCATACATAACTCTATCTTCGTACCAACTGTACTATACGGTAGCGAGACATGGACCTGTCAAGAAAAGGACAGGAGCAAAATCAACGCGATCGGCATGAAACCTCTCCGCATAATATGCGGGAAAACACTGATGGACAAAGTCAGAAATGAGACAATCCTCAAAGAATGTGGTACACAAGAGACACTAGTTGACATATGGGAAAGAAATCAGCTAAGGTGGTTCGGACATCTTGAAAGAATGAAAGATGAACGACTGACGAAGCAAGTGTATAAAGGTAAAGTAAATGGTAGAATGCCCAGAGGTAGACCGCCGAAAGAATGGTCAGAATCTGTGAATGAGACATTAATCCGAAGAGACGTAAGAAGCCATAGGAACACAAGAGCTTGCGTGAAGAAATGCATGGACGTGAAGGAAGCTAGAGTAGTATGCCAGGACAGAAATGTGTGGCGACAAATAGTTTGTAAACAGAGTGACAATAGTGTGAATGGCGCCTGAAACAGAGACTTTGGATACTAATGGGCCCAAGTGGGGAACCATACATAACAATTTTGTGAGGCTCCTCACTTGGGGTGATCGCTAGAGAGATTGATCAGCAACCTGGGTCGGAGCAGTGTTGCGGAATGAACGTGTCATCTAAATAAATGACACGAGAATTCCAGATCGATCTAAAACACCTATCCCTAACACCTATAAAACTCCTATATACCTTATGCCCATATACCAACCTACTCTATACCTATTCACCTGTTTACTATTCCCCAACCGAGCAAGTCACGCCTACCCCGAGAGGGAAATGGCTTAATGGTATAATAATAATAATAATAACCTGAGCGCGTTTATCCGTAATTCCTAGTGAGGAATATCTTACTTGATTTATACCTGCATCTTCGAGAGCGAACCTGGTTGTACCGGGGGAACCTGTCCATATTATCAGGTATCAATCAAGCGCGTCGTATAAATAATTCAGATTACACCCGCATTCTCGAGAGCGAACCTGGTTGTACCGGGGGACACTGTCCAAATTATCGGGTATCATCTGAACGCGTCGGTTAATACTCCTTTACAGGCATTTGCGATTTCGAGAGAGAACCTGGTTGTACCGGGGGACCCTGTCCATATTTCCAAATGCTAGTCTAGTTTGAGGCTATTTAACATTTTCATATTACTAAAACTTCGGGGCTAAAATCTTGGAAAATATAACTTCATAAATTCAGAGATTTTATCTGAAAAGCAAGCATCGTTCAGAGACGCTTGCTTTCTCACTTCCGCCCCAAGTTGAGAACAATAGAGGGCTACCTGAGGTGCGACATTCCTCAGCTGCGAAGGGACGCGAACGTGCCCGAGCGACTCCCTCGCATCTCGAGGACCGAGAGGCCTGAGCGATAGGTCATAAAGCCTGGTGAGATATTTTGATGCTAAAGTGACTGAATTAAGGATAATCCCTGTTAATAATAATAAAATCATACTTATTAGAGGTATTATCTGAGGTTTATTGTCTGAGGCTTGGCATCAAGAGAGTCACATCTGTCTTTACCGAGCGAATCCTTGCTTTTACGGAAAAGCAATCACCTGTTCTGGTCATTGACCTGTAAATTGTAGGCCAAAATAAAGTGCGATAGCTTATTTTGGAAAAACGGCAGTTATTCTTTCGGTATAAAGAATAAACTGCAATCTTTTATACTTTTGCGTATTCAACTTATATTCTTAGGATCGAGAACCGTTAGTCTCGCTATGATTATTCCCACTAGTTTTATAATTTCGTCTGATTATTTCATATCCATTTTACTCTCTTTTTAACGTCACGATAACGTGATTTAGGATTATTTGTGTATAAACTCTCATTAAAATTTAGCTGTGTCATAATCTTGTACGCAATTTCTTTAGTATTGCCACAGAGCATTTTAATAGATTTACTTCGTATTTTTAAAGAGCCCGTTGTGCTCTCTAGTCTAGCGATCTATTAGCTTATAATTGCATTCACTAGCAACTGCCCGAAGTGCAGCTTGCATAGAGTTTCTTTTTATAGATGTAATTTTCCAACGCACCATTTCTAGCGAGAAATCCGTGCATTCACGCTTGAATTGTTAGGGATCGTAGTTTCTCATAAGATAGACTAGGGCCTAGAATCCTGCTGTATAAATAGTGTAGTCAGGGATTAATGAATAAAAAGAATTAATGTGAAAGGAAATAGAATTTTGTCTTTTCTCCAAAAGAAGCCCCTTTTCTTACATCTTTAAGACTTAGAATTATGAATAATTAATTAGATTAACTATAAAAGTTAACCCGGCCTTAAGCCAGGGATCGTAATTATTGTTGAGTAATTGAATTCAAAATAATAATTAACCCGGCCAAAAGCCGCTGGTTGCAATTGGCGCCCAACGTGGGGCATGCGAGTCTAAAAAGAGACAAAATTCTACATCTGTAAAGATTAACCCTGTAACATGGATGCGCATAAAAAGAAATTGATCGCATAATTTTTTAGCGTAGATAAAAAATTTTAAAAAAGTGTACTTACCTCCACCGACGAGTCAAAAGAACGTTCCCACTAATATGGATGACTTCAAAAATGCATTAGCCGAATTGAGAATCGAAAGTGAAAAACAGTGTCTTGCGCGTCTCAATTGTATGCATCAAGGAAGCGAAAAACAATAGACAGAAAACGTCGAAATACGGTTATTAGAGAATCGATCTCGAACGTTAAAAGTGTGACTTGTAAACCGTAAGAAAGTGAAACATTAGAACAATATTCGGTTATAAAGACATTTTATGCGAAAAAAGTGTAAATTCATTTTTGAAAAGCTCATAGGTTAATATAAAGCAACAGACTTTCAATTTGTTTAAACGTGAAGTGAATAAAAAGTGAAATACAGGACAAAACATTATTCGTGTATAAAAACATTTAATTCAAAAAAGTGTAAGGTCAAGTTTCAAAGGCGCGTATAAAACAATAGACGTTCGAATTGTTTAACAGAAAAGTGAACAAGAGACATTTTGTGTATACGCGAATGTAATTGCAACAGTCAAAATGAGCAGAGCGAACAGTAGGTCGTCACGGAGCGCGAAAAAGCCCGTCAATGAAAATAATATGGAGCAGGTGGACTTGGACCAAACTATAAGACCCGTCACCCCCGACAATATGGAGGATGCACGAAGCACACCCTCCTACCTAGTCAACCGAAGCTCTGAGCAGGTGTGTGCACTAATCAACCAGAGACTTGAGGAGATTGAGAAGAGGGTACAGCGTATGGTCGCCGAGGAAAGAAGGTACAAGGAACATCAGGAGGCGGAGCGTGACAGAATCTGGCAACAACAATTAACCTCATTGGAAGGCAGCGTGAGCCGGTCATTAGAAGCCACGAGTCTAATGACACAAACTCTTGACGAAAGGGAGGCGCGTATGCAAGCCCAAATAAACAGACTCGAAACAGCCCAAACCCGTACGGCCGAGCGAATCACGGGAAGTCTAAACGCACGTGGAGCAGAGGCCGCACCAGCAGTTAAACCCAATATAAAATACGTATTGCCAGAATTCAATGGCGAAGGAAACCCCATGCGTTATTTACGGCAAATGAAACAATATTGGGAAGTGGTACGTCCACGACAATGCGACACAGAATATCTGTTCGAAAAATCGCTGTTGGACCGCCTAGCGATTGGTGGCAAGTGATAAAAAGGGAGGTAACAGACTTTGAAAGTTTCTCCACTAAATTTTGTCAACGCTACTGGAACGAATACACTCAGCATGAAGTACGAAAAAAGTTAGAATTCGGTTACTTCCAATTATCAAAAGATAAATCGCGTGCAGAATATGCCACGCGCATGTTCGCTAATGTGAGCGAACTCACACCGGCTTTGGAACCAAAAGAAATTATTCGGAAACTGGCTCGTCACTACAGTGATGAGATCAAATACGCGATTGTAGGTCGAGGCATAGGAAGCAGTGAGCAACTAATCGAGCTCCTGGAGGAATTCGACCGCATCGGCAGCACGAACAGCGGATACTCTGATAACCGCGAATGGTGCAACAAAAATAACTACTCGCGCGAAAATTATACGCCAAATTCAAATCAATGGAGATCCTCGAATCCCAGCAGCCAACACACGCGACAAAGTGGTGAAAATGGAATCACTGGGACGTCACAGCCCTCTGCGAAAAACACTAACAAATATATTGGAAATACGAGTGCCAAACCGAACACGAGTTTTGGGGGGCCACGCACCTCGCAGGAGGGAGCTTCATGGAAACGACAACCACCATACAAGATGCAAAACATGGAGTTGGAAAACCCACAGGACTTAGAAACCACGGATTATTCGGTGGAAGAATACGACGATTACATGGAAGAGTCGGGAAACGCGCTGGAGCCACGACAATAGAAAATAATGAAGAAGGCGAAAAAATTGACGTGGCTACAGAAATAACGTATTTCGCCAATGTACTCACAAACACACGTGAGGAACTAATCGAAGAAACGACGGACAATCTGAAGAGAAACAGGTCAAAGTGCTATACTGCCAATATACAGGTGGCCGGCATTGTGAAAAAGGCGCTGATAGACACAGGTGCCGAAATCACATGTATATCGTAAGATTTTCTCAATAACAACAAAGAGAGGTTTGAACGATATCCATGCCTGCCTTTAGCAGGTGTCGCAGTAGCGGGACCCCTGGGGGGCAAGGCCGTACGTCTCACAAGGCAGATTTATGCAGACGTACAATTACCCGACACGATAGTACAGCTGGCATTCTTAGTGGTGCCACGCCTCTCTCGCACGTGCATCATAGGAATCGACGTGCTAGATGAGCATAAGACGAATATCGACTTGGACGCGAAGACTCTAACCTTCCCTTACCTACAGGGCCATCCAGCAATCAGAATCTTGCAAGATGAAGGAGGCGAGCGACAAGATGGAGATTTACGCATATGCACACTGGATTCGTCCAACTTTGATGACCCAGAGAACAATGGGGAGCTAGAGGAGGAGAAAAACATGGAAAATGCCCTCCCACTGGACGTCACACGGAGCGAGATAAGAGAAAAAATTCAAGAAAGTCAAGGACTGACCGAAAGAGAAAGAGCAAAGCTCGGTGAAATACTCTGGAAGCACCGTAGAGTATTTCGTCGTGAACCAAGCCTACTGACAAATTACCAACACATTTTACAAATACGAGAAGAAAAGCCCTTCGTAGGAAGAAGCTATCCAATCCCCATGGCCCACCGAGAAAAAGTGGAAGAAGAGGTGCAACGCATGATTCACCTGAAAATCATCCAGAGGTCAAACAGCCCTTACATTAACCCGGTGGTGCCCGTAGTAAAAAAGGACGGAACGATAAGACTCTGCCTGGATGCCCGGAGATTAAACGAAATATTAATCGAAGACTGGGAGTTTCCCGAGCCCGCTGAAGTCCTATTTCAAAAATGTAAAGGGATGAACATTATGTCGAATCTCGACATGACCAGTAGTTTCTGGCAAATTCCTTTACACCCAGACTCACGAAAATATACGGCTTTTCAGTACCGCGGCCGTAGTTACGAATTTCGAGTCGTGCCATTTGGTCTCAAGACGAGCACGGCTGCTCTCGTGCGCGGACTAGATCATGCCTTACAAGGACCCGGCGATCAAATCATTTCTTTTGTAGACGATACGCTCTTCACGTCAGAATCAATCGAAATGCATTTAGAACATCTCGACGAGATCCTATGTCGATTAAGCAAGAATAATCTGACATTAAATTTGACAAAATCACATTTTTTCAAGACCGAAACGAAATTTCTGGGGTTTATATTGACGACAGAAGGCATAAAGCCTGATCCAGAGAAAATCAAAAATATACCAGATTTTCCAGCACCCAGAAATGTGAAACAACTACGAGGCTTCCTAGGACTCATCAATTTTTATTCAAAATTTAGTAAGGACCATGCGGCCGAAACGGTACCCCTTCTCAAATTGATAAAAAAGGGAGCAACGTGGAGGTGGGATAACGAAGCGCAGAAAAGTTTTGAAAAAATAAAAGGACTCTTTGGAACCTCGATTATGTTGTACTTTCCAGATCCGAGGAAATGATATTATCTCGAGACCGATGCAAGCAATTATGCACTCGGTGCAGTATTGTATCAACTCAACGATCAAGAGGAAAAAGAAATTATAACATTGGCAAGCAGAACGCTGAAAGGACCAGAGCTGACGTATTTTACTACGGAAAAAGAGCTGCTCGCAGTGGTCTGAGCCCTGCAAAAATTTCGCACGTACCTGCATGGCGCGGAAATCACGATTAGAACCGATCATTTGGCGTTAACGTTCCTCAAGACATGCAAGTTCGTCAACGCGAGATTAACACGATGGATCTTGGCGATTCAAGATCACAAAATAAAAATTGAACACCTACCCGGCAAGGAAAATATCATGGCCGATGTGCTGAACCGCATACACGACAGTGACACGTATAAAAAAAAATCGAGGCGAAACTCGCGTGATTATCAACGCACTATCACACCGATGGACTCAGGAGATCGAACGGTACATTAGAAGCCTGCCGAAGGAACAACGAGAGGATAAAAAAATCCAACAACTAATTCGGGAAGTAACAAAGGAGGCGAATGAAAATGTAACGCGCTTTAAAATCATGAACGGAACGCTCTATCACTACGACGGTTTCACTTACCGCATCTGCACTCCGCGGGACTTGGTAGAGAAAATAATATGGGAGGGTCACGTGGCCTACGGACACCCAGGAGCGGAAAAGACGTACAAATTAATTCGCGAATCCTTTTACGCACCGAAAATGGCGAAAATGACCCGACAGATTCTGGCAGCTTGCGACTCATGTCAGCGAAACAAACTCTCAACGCAGGCATCGCAAGCGCTGCAAGAACCTGTACTCACAAGTGAACCTCTAGAAATCATATCCATAGATTTTTTTGGACCCTTAACCAAAACTAAATATGGATATGAACATCTCCTCGTAATGATCGACGCCTTTTCAAAATACACGAAATTGTATCCAGTAAAAAAGGCGACTGGCGATATTATGATAAAAAAATTAGATGAGTTCATTGAAAATATCGGGCAACCTCGAAAAGTACTCTCTGACAGAGGCACTCAATTTACGAGTCATAGGTGGCGACAAGCTTTAGAGGAGAGGGGGATACAAATGATCCTAACGTCGATTCGCCACCCGCAAGCAAATATGGTGGAGCGAGTTAATCCAGAATTGGCTCGACTCTTTAGGACCCTCCTTCCTCCCACAGGACACAACGGTTGGTACTCTCAGCTCGAAAATGTTGAGACTATCATCAACGAATAACATCACGATACTACGGAAGTCACGCCATATGAGGCACTATGGGGGCAGAAGCCGACAAGATGGTGGCAAGATCTCCTGCCTCGTACACTGACACACCCACAGGTCAATCGAGACGAACAAATAGTGGTACTGAAAAATCGTATCAAAAGAAAAAGAGAAAAACGATTGGATCGCATTAACCAAAAGAAAAAAGGCGTTTCTTTTGAAGTGGGAGAATGGGTATTGGCACGGGCCTGTAATGTATCGATTGCAGCGACAGGGGCCATGGCGAAATTTCTCAGTCTGTACGAAGGACCCTACAAAATTAAGAAACAGGTAGCCACAAATGTATATATTTTGTGCGGCACTAAGACTGACAATTGTGAGAAAGAGAGAGGCCAGTACCATGCCAACGATTTACGTAAGTACCTAAAAGGAAAATTTGAAGGAAGGGATGAAGGAGAGAAAACGAGTGAAAGCGAGGGGTCCTAAGGACACTGGAATAGTGCGGTAGGTCAGTATTGACTGTGAAGCCGAAAATGCCAGACGCAAGCACCGAGTTCGAATGCCTGGATGCCTACCCTTTTGTAGCCATCCAGTGCAATTTAGATAATGAAGAGGAGAATTCCGAGGAGATCGAGACACACTCACATCGAATTTTGTCTGCGAGAGCCCGCAACATTTCAAATCTGCGAAGGAGAGCATGGCCACCTGTAAACACCAGGATAGACAGAGTGGATGCATATCGCTTTGCGAAGAACGTGAGACGTAGGAAAGTGGGATCTACCTTCAAAGAAATTCTAGAGGCCATCGCAAATCCATCAGCGGTCATATGCCTTGAGGACGATTCAGAAGAGGACGAAGAATCCGACGAGGAACCAGAAATTCCAGAAGAAGAGCAAGGAAGAATAATTATTGGAAGAAGCTGGGTATGGACCTCCAGTCCGGCAAAGAAGCAAGATGGAGAAACCCAGGAGGAGAAAGAAACCTCACAAAACTTAAGTCCCGAAATTATCACTCTCGAGGACGATCAACAGGAAAACTCAATACCTTCCAAGGTCGATGAAGAAGAAAAGAGGGAAGAAGAGAAAAGCTCGAAAATCTCAAGCCCTGAGATAATCATCGTGGAAGAAGTAAGCCGCAAAACACAAATGCCCATCGATGATTCTGAAGCAGCGACTCCGAAGGTAACCACAACGGAAAAGGTGAACGAGGTCTTGGTGGACAAAAGTATGCGAGAGCAAGAAGAAATACAAGCCTCGAGGAAAGCTAGTCCCGAGATCATTATCTTAGAGGGAGAGAGTGAACAAATTTCATCGCTCGAAAACGTGCCCCTCGAGGAAGCCGTGGCAGCACTAAGCATCGACGAAGCAGAAACAGCCGAAATAAAAATTCCTTCACCGAAACCTTCGACATCGAAGCAGAGCGAGGACGAAATCATCGCTCAAGAAATTATGTACGAAGCCCGTCTAAGTGACATGCACCTAGTCTTCTTCAAGAGCAATGAAGAGGCGGTACTGGAAGGAGAAGTAACAAGCCGCCAAAGAATTAACGGAAGCAGAGCAAAAATGGCTGGAAGTAACTCGTGCAAAGAAGGAGGTGCCACGACCTAAAGGAATGTGTATGGCAAAGGAGAGTCGTCATGACGTCGTGGTGACGGACATGTACACTAAAAAGGCATCAAAACCAACGAAAAGGAAGCATGTGCCTACTAAAGAGGAACTAAAAATAGGCGAGCAAAATAAAGTACCTCGCAAAAATGTTGTGGGAGACCTACGAATTGCCTGCCGAAAAGCAATTAGAGACCGAAGGCGACAATCAGAGAGAGAACAACGCCGTGTCTGGAGAGAGAGCCTAATCCCAGGACCCGGGCACTTGTATCCGGGTGAGAAAGTCGACGATTTTGAAGTCTACCGACGATGGACAATCGCACAGGAGTGGTTCATAACAAAGGATATGGTATTTGAAGTAAGAAGATCGGAGAGAGATCCTGACCAGAATAACCGAGACGAAAACGAAGAACTGTGCTTCGGCTCGACGGGCGTAATACACCGGAAAGCGCCAGTGCTGTTAAATTGAGGATTCACAATTGTATGGGTAAGCCTGCAATAAATCAGAAAATAAAATGTATGTCTCGCATAAAATTGACTCGATGCAAATCTGTCACAAAAATTTGTAACGTAAAAGGGACTGAGTATCTCACGTCCCATAGCGTCGATTCGACTCATGTTTTTTTTGTAAAATTTTTGTGTGTTACAATTGTTCATTCTCAATTTGGGGGGCAGTTGTAACCCCCGCGTTTTAAGGGGTTCCTGAAAATAGGCAATAGTAGTTTCTCCTCTGTTATGTTTTCTAAAAAGAAGCATTCCACAGGAGAAACGCTGAAGCGCAAACTCGAGAACTCCCACGCAAGCGATCTTACGTAAGCGTGGGAGGGCAGAGTGAATGAAAGGCGAGCCCCGGGCGGAAAACGCAACTCTATTTTTGATCTTTGCCTACCACAGCTAAAGATCATAGAGTCGAAATCTTTTAGTGGTGCGGACAGAAGGGGAAACCTTTCATTGCTGCACTACTGCCTGCCTTGAAATATTCGGTCTAACCGAGGATTTCAGGCATTTTTCGATTGCGTCTCTAGCTGTGCTAGCCAAAGCGATATTCCAAGCGACTCTGAGCGATTGCCATATCTGAGCCTCATTTGAGCCTGATTTGTGCCCCATTTGTGTATTTGTGCATTTTGGTGAATTTATTGTGCTTTATTTTTGTGTTTCCTTTGTTTTCTCGTGCGAACATATATCTCAGTTAATTCTTGCATTCTCGAGAGCGAACCTGGTTATACCGGGGGACACTGTCCAAATTATCAGGGATCAACTGAGCGCGTTTATCCGTAATTCCTAGTGAGGAATATCTTACTTGATTTATACCTGCATCTTCGAGAGCGAACCTGGTTGTACCAGGGGAACCTGTCCATATTATCAGGTATCAATCAAGCGCGTCGTATAAATAATTCAGATTACACCCGCATTCTCGAGAGCGAACCTGGTTGTACCGGGGGACACTGTCCAAATTATCGGGTATCATCTGAACGCGTCGGTTAATACTCCTTTACAGGCATTTGCGATTTCGAGAGAGAACCTGGTTGTACCGGGGGATCCTGTCCATATTTCCAAATGCTAGTCTAGTTTGAGGCTATTTAACATTTTCATATTTCTAAAACTTCAGGGCTAAAATCTTGGAAAATATAACTTCATAAATTCAGAGATTTTATCTGAAAAGCAAGCATCGTTCAGAGACGCTTGCTTTCTCACTTCCGCCCCAAGTTGAGAACAATAGAGGGCTACCTGCGGTGCGACATTCCTTAGCTGCGAAGGGACGCGAACGTGCCCGAGCGACTACCTCGCATCTCGAGGACCGAGAGGCCTGAGCGATAGGTCATAAAGCCTGGTGCGATATTTTGATGCTAAAGTGACTAAATTAAGGATAATCCCTGTTAATAATAAAATCATAATTATTAGAGGTATTATCTGAGGTTTATTGTCTGAGGCTTGTCATCAAGAGAGTCACATCTGTCTTTACCGAGCGAATCCTTGCTTTTACGGAAAAGCAATCACCTGTTCTGGTCATTGACCTGTAAATTGTAGGCCAAAATAAAGTGCGATAGCTTATTTTGGAAAAACGGCAGTTATTCTTTCGGTATAAAGAATAAACTGCAATCTTTTATACTTTTGCGTATTCAACTTATATTCTTAGGATCGAGAACCGTTAGTCTCGCTATGATTATTCCCACTAGTTTTATAATTTCGTCTGATTATTTTATATCCATTTTACTCTCTTTTTAACGTCACGATAACGTGATTTAGGATTATTTGTGTATAAACTCTCATTAGAATTTAGCTGTGTCATAATCTTGTACGCAATTTCTTTAGTATAGCTACAGAGCATTTTATTAGATTTACTTCGTATTTTTAAAGAGTCCGTTGTGCTCTCTAGTCTAGCGATCTATTAGCTTATAATTGCATTCACTAGCAACTGCCCGAAATGCAGCTTGCATAGAGTTTCTTTTTATAGATGTAATTTTCCAACGCACCATTTCTAGCGAGAAATCCATGCATTCACGCTTGAATTGTTAGGGTTCGTAGTTTCTCATTAGATAGACTAGGGACTAGAAACCTGCTGTATAAATAGTGTAGTCAGGGATTAATGAATAAAAAGAATTAATGTAAAAGGAAATAGAATTTTGTCTTTTCTCCAAAAGAAGCCCCTTTTCTTACATCTTGAAGACTAAGAATTATGAATAATTAATTAGATTAACTATAAAAGTTAACCCGGCCTTAAGCCAGGGATCGCAATTATTGTTGAGTAATTGAATTCAAAATAGCCGCTGGTTGCAATATATATATTACCGGAAAGCTTTCGATTCAACCTCCCATAGACTTCTCAGTTATCTGCTGGGTTGCACGATTATGCGTAACTCAAGCTTTTATACGTATGATACGTATATTACGTTTTATACGTGAAAAATGACGAATGTATCTGACCAGCCGGATTCCCGGCTCCCCCCACCATCGCTCCATTACTTTGAACGGCGCGTCAATTTGAATAGAACTCACAAGGAGTAAATACATACTTAATTGAAGATGTAAGCAGCGCAGAATCATTCATCACTAATAGTAAATTCAGTTCAACATTAAAAAGTATTTTAACTTCAATTAAAATAATATTTATATTGAGAGATGGATACAATTACATAATTGGACAATTTAATAACATTTTCTACACATAATCTAATATTGAAATAAATACCTGAATTTTGTCAGAAATTCACTCTTAGCAACAGCCGACAAAGTCCCACTCATGCGCACTCGATTTTCTTTCTGGTGTATTGCTGAGAAAGTCTTCACAAGCTGGGAAATATTTGGAACCACTCACGATAGAAAAGCACCCCGATTCTTTTACTTATATATTATTTTCCTTCAATATATATTGTGCATCTAAAGCAATTAGTTTTTATTATTATGTTTAATTATAAATTATGACAGGACAATAAAATATCAGAGTAAGGGTTAGTATGGTTATTATTCATTATTTATGTTTCACTCTTAAATACAATAGTCTGTTACTAGTTCAATGTTAGTGAACCTGCTTTCTTTAGTAAAAATGTAAGTAAATAATAATAATTACTAATTAATATCTTCATAGACAGAGTTACACTACTTTTTAGCAGAATGAACATTTTGAAGTCTTAAGATCAACTTTTTGCTGAATCTATAAAAATGTCCCTAAAAATTTAAAAAAATGATAAAATCAAGAAAAACTCCTAATCTTTAAATCTAAAACAAGAGCTCGATTAAATATTATGTAATTGCTGAGTATCCACACAAAATATTCACATGTGCAATATTAATTATTGGGAGCAAAATGTCCGAGATTTGTCGTTAACCTTCATTTTTTTATAAGGTATAACTTCAGATTTAATTAGATATACAATGGAATATATAAAGGAATCTGAAGTTGTACCGTATAAAAAAATGAATGCTAACAACAAATCTCGGACTTATGGCTCCCAAAAATCACATTGCACGAGTGAATATTTTGTATGGATACTCAGCAATTACATAATATTTAATCGTGCTGTTGATTTATATTTAAAGAGTAGGACTTTTTCTTGATTTTATGCTTTTTCATAATTTTTAAGAACACTTTTATAGATTTGGCGAAGAGTTGAACTCGAGATTTCAAAATGTTCATTTAACGAAAAAAAAAACTTTCAACTTTAAAAATAAATATTTTTGACACGTTCATTGAAACAATTTCAACGTAAGCTGATTCAACGCGTAATTTTCTGATATTTCAAATTATTCTACTTAGAAAGTAGTAGTAGATTTAGTTTTTGCACAGATATTCGTCTCTGAAGTGATGTATGAGTTTTCAAACGGTTAGAGAAAATGTAACAAAAATTTCTGCCGGTAGTGTACATTAGGGTGGTCGTTACTTTTTCACTTTTCAAATTTCTCTGCTTTCAAATGCCAAAAAAAAAACTCTTCCAAAATTGAGCAAAATCGGCTAATAATTAGGGGTGGCGCAAAGACCATGAAGATTCCCATGGATTTAACATGTGAAAAAGTCAGCTTTTTGTAAATCTAACATTTCAACGCGATAATATGTTACAAATAATTCTGTGTTCCAGTATATTGTTCAGAGTTTGTCGGAGAATAAGAATCAATTATAAATTTTGAGGTTGGATAATTTTAAGTCACACTTATGGGTCCCCAAATAAAACCCCATAATTGACAAATTTGAATTTTACGTAATATTGCGGTTTATTGACACTTTTCAAAAGTTTAAAAATGATAAATAATCAATAATCGGTAATTTAAGAATACCCAGTCATTTGTTAACTAATATTTAATTGTTTAAAAAATTTTAATTTGTTTAAATATTGATTTCTTTTCAGTTAAGTCGCGAAATGAACATATTTTATATACTATGAAAGGCCTCGGTGGCTCAGAGGATAGCGCGTCGGACTTCCATGCAGGAGGTCCGGGGTTCGATCCCTGAGCCGGGTACCAATGGAAATTTTTTTATGTACTTCTACCGGGGCTTCGGTGGTTCGGAACCCACCTTAAACTGTAGGTCCCCTCAGAAAAAGCTGGTATCGTACCAAGGTGGGGCCCCATGTCGAGGGGATTAGCCTTGGGGGTCGAAGCCGATTCTGTGAAGACTCGAAAATGAGTCAGCGTTCATCTTGCGCTTGGGAGCTTCTATAGGAGGCACCACGCTCGATGGTCGCTGGCCAATTTCGAGTAATGAACACACATACATACACTGACATAACACACGAGGCCAGTGCTTCGAATCTGTGCATCTACCTGATGACCTCAGAGGGATCGCTCCGTACACCCTAGCCTGCTAGGGAGGCTGCCGAATGGCAGAGTGGGCGAGGATCACTTTGCCTGATCAACAAAGGAGGACGTCGTTTACTGTGCGATAGGTATGCCTGGCACCTGAGAGGTACAATCTCAGAACGTTGATAACAACGGAAACCACCGAGATCCAAAAACACTCGGTGAAGGCTGGCCGGGTTCGGAGTACTGCCTTGAGAATAAACACGGGTGTGGCACAATAGGCTTCTTAGCTTGAGCGCCAGGGGTTAGGCCCTCACGGAGCCCTCCCCGCCTACATTACAAACTAACTAACTAACTATATACTATGTGAGTTATTTAATTACAACAATAGAATGATTTGTTCATATAATTTTACGATTACTTAAATAATACGTATTTGTTCAAGTATATATTTTACCTGAAAAAAAGCAGGAGAAACATTTTATCTCACTAAATTTTCTACAATTTTTCATATTTTTAAGTACGAATTTGTTTATTATGAATAATCGTATATGTTTAAACAAATTTAACCTGTTTAAATAATTTTTTGTTCAAATATTTTATTGTTTGAACAATTGAATATTATTTATAAAATCACTGGGTATTTTTAAATTACCGATTAATGATGATTTGTTTTTTTTAACTTTTAAAAAGCGTCAATAAACCGCAATATTACGTAAAATTCAAATTATGTAACATATTATGTGTAACATATCATCGCGTTTAAATATTATATTTACAAAAAGCTGACTTTTTCCCATGTTAAATCAATGGGAAACTTCATGGTCTTTGCGCCACCCCTGATTATTAACCGATTTTGCTCAAATTTTGAGATTTTTTTTTGGGCATTCGAACAAAACTGGGGTGTGAGAGTAGAGAAATTCTAAGAAAAAGAATCCACCAAGTATAAATAAGAACCACCCTAGTGTGCATATACAAATTTTCATATTCAACCATAGAAATTCTATCGCGGCACTGATAATGCACTATTATAAATATGATCGAAATCAGTATTTGAATAACTTAGCTAGATCTATCTTGACGATACAGAGCTGATTTTCCTTCTCTTTCACTTTCTTCCAAAAAATGCACTTCCCTCAAATTTATTTTCAGGCTGAAAATCTTTGCGAAGGTAGCAGAACATAAATTGCATTTAACTTTTTCGTTCATCGCGTTATTATTATTTTCATTATTTTCTAGATTTACCGATCCGCTGTATTCAGCCATATTTTAGAATTTAGAAGACAGAGCAAGCAATCGAGCAGACGAAAAATGACGCGAAGGCTATGGTAGCGATGGTGGGGGAGCCAGGAATCCGGCTGGTCAGATCCATTCGTGAAAAATGTCATAAACGTAAAAAATGGCGGACTTGAAAGGTGGGGAAGGGAAAAGAGCCTAATATAACCTCACGTATTCCGGAATGCTATAAGTACGAGATTAAGGAAATCATTTTTCATAAAATTTAAAAAATGAGTGAATCTAGGGTTACCAGGTGGTCCGAGTGAGAAGAGCGGACACTCTACAATCTCCCCCCCCCCCC